>JZKD02S2008919.1:333430-369997 GCA_000966675.3 Picea glauca | reverse complement strand
AGATCACTGTGGATTACGGTATTTGTTTGATCAACCCAAGCTCAATGCTAGACAAGCGAGATGGATATCCCTCCTTAGCGAATTTGACTTTGAAATCAAACACATTAAAGGGAAGGAGAATAGGGTGGCCGATGCCCTTAGCAGAAGCATGAGAACAATTCACCTGGAAACAGTGAGTACCTGCGAGACAGATGTCAAGAACAGAGTCCAAGAGGCACAAGAAACAAATCCCTTCGCCCGAAATGTGATCATGTACCTACAACAAGAACCCACTGGGGAAAAATACGAAGGCTATCAGATGACCGAAGGAGGTCTACTCACCTACAGAGAGAGACTGTACATTCCCAATTGTGACGACTTGAAGAGGTTCATCATGGATGAACTACATAAAAGGCCCTACACTGGTCACCCAGGATACCAGAAAATAACTACTGCCACCCGAAAACAATTTTACTGGCCGAGATTGAAGAAGGATGTAGCCAAATATTTGGCCCAATGAATAGAATGCCAACAGGTTAAAGAAGAACACCGACACCCAGTAGGACTATTACACCCTTTACCCATCCCAAAATGGAAATGGGAAACCATCTCCATGGATTTTATCACCGGATTGCCAACTTCAACAAAACAGAATGATGCCATTATGGTAGTGGTGGATAAATTGAGCAAGTCTGCTCATTTCATCCTCGTCAAATCGACCTGCAAAGCAATAGATATCGCACAGGTATTCATGAAAGAGGTGTTCCGACTCCACGACATGCCGAGAGAGATAATATCTGACAGAGACACAAAATTCACTTCCAAATTCTGGAAATCACTGATGGCGGGTTTAGAGACCAAATTGTTGTTTAGTACCACCTATCACCCTCAAACCGATGGACAGATAGAAAGAGTAAATCAGATATTAGAGGATATGTTAAGGATGTATGTAATGCATCAACCCAGGAAATGGGAAGACTACCTGCCATTGGTAGAATTTGACTACAACAACGGCTATCAAGCATCATTAAAGATGAGTCCCTTCGAGGTCCTCTATGGTAGACAGTGTAATACTCTAGTCAGCTGGAGTAATCCTGTAAATAGGATTTCTATTGGACCCGATATGTTGAAAGAAATGGAACAACAAGTGACTCAAATCAAACAAAATCTGAAGGCCTCTCAGAGCCGACAAAAAAGTTATGCTGATCCAAAGAGAACTCCAAGAGAGTTCAAAATGGGAGACCATCTATATCTCAGAATTAAGCCCAGAAGGATTTCCCTGAAAATGGGAGCTTGTGCCAAGTTGGCACCCCGGTATTGTGGACCCTTTGAGGTTCTAGACAGAGTGGGACCTGTAGCCTATCGGCTAGCACTTCCTCCCACAACAAAATCACATAATGTTTTCCATGTTTCATTATTGAAGAAATATGTACATGATGCTAATCATATAATTGACTGGTCTGTGATCCAGGTGGAACTGAAGGGAGAATTTATACCACAACCCCAATGCATATTGGACAGAAAGGAAACCCAGCTCTGGAACATAACCATTGCACAGGTCAAGGTGCAATGGAAACATTTCGGCCCAGATGAGGCTACATGGGAGATGGAAGATGCCATGAAATTGGCATATCCAATTTTGTTTACTTCTGTACATGCAATTCATGTTAGTAGATAAGAACATCGAGGACGATGTTCCTTTTTAAGGGGGAGGGAATTGTAACACCCTATTTCCCCCAACTTGTAAATACATATATATCTAGACTGGCCAAGAACTATGGCAAACTCATAACTATGATTATGTGATGTAAATGGACCTTGAGGAAGAGGTCAATGAATGTGAATAACATTCTAAATTTATTACAGGACTGCTGATGAGGGGATGTGCAAAAAAAGAGACCACGATGGCAGTGGAGGACACCTGAAAGGGTGGCGTTAACTTCCACCAAGAATTAAATACCGTATTTGGACTCCACTGGCCCGGAGAACCAAAAGTGGCTCGCTGGCCCTGAAATTCAATGCCTCGCAGGCTGGTAGGTGGATGGCTTGATGAGGGATGAGATGGTGAACCGCCCATCGTGCCCCACGCAACCTCGCGAGAGGATAAGGCGTATGGCAGAGACGATTGAAAGGGAATACGCGAGGGGAACTCTGGAAATTATGCAGGGTGAGTGATAGCAGAGAGGAAGGATTGCAACCTTTGCTCCTGGTCACTGGTAGACGGAGAGATGTAGTCTCACGACATCGTGGTCTCAGCTCGGGGGTGGCTAGTGGTAAATCCGCTGGGAGTCGCTACGCCTACAGTTGGGTGGAAATAGGCACCCCTCTCAGTAGTTATTTAATCCCTGGTGGTATTTCTGATAAGTTTTTTGCCTCTGGCACCTTGAAATATATGTCTTTTATTAACTATGCTCATAAGCTGTGGAACTATGAACGTTTTTTCATTATAAGAATGATTGACTGGTGTTTAATCAGTACTAGTAGTTGTATATGCTTGTAACAGAAAAACCACGCATGGCTTATGTTGATAAACGAATTCCATTATGCTTTAAGTTGAACCAAGTCAGGCATCCAGCCCATTCTCGGGAAGTTGTTTCCCCTTCTCTGTCCCCCAGAATACCCCAGAGTAGATCTCTTCACATAGATTCCCTCTCTAGAAAGGTTTACCAAGAACCTGTAAAAAGGACTTGGCAGCACAAGTCTTAACAACCTTGTACGAGGAGGAATGACCCTCTTAAAAATCCCAAGGAAGCAGCGTAGGGATAAGTAACGAATTCAACGGATGAGATCCTGTCGGAAGACCCATGCTCATTCACAACCGTTAGATTGACGAGAGAAACAAAGGCGTTACATACCTTGTCTCTTTTTCCCTCTACCTTCATGAATAGCGAGGAAATCGGGGTCGTAGATCCCCAAGGTCTGTGGGATTATCTGGACCGTTGGTTATTCCACGTCTAGAGAGTAGTGGGAGAGTGTGCAACGTGAGATAGATCTGGGCCGTCAGATCTTAGTTAAAAGACCCGACCGCTGTTGGATCTGTTAAGAAATGCATGAGGGTTTAGTCCTCGTGAACAAGGGTGAAAACCCCGAGAGAAGAGTCAGTATCAGGGATTTGGGATTCGGGAATCCTGATGACAAGATATCGGGACACTCCATGGGGAAAGTCCTGATATATATCTAGACCGTCCACCTGGATAGGACACGTGTCGGAAGACCCAGATTTCATTGAGGATCGACATATGGCAGGTTCCGTGGACATGTACATCGAGGTGTTTAAAAACCCAAAACCTCGATGGGTGCATATGGTCATGGTCATATAAGAGCAGGTCACATGGACCACGCCATAGTCAGGAAGGGCATAAGCCAAGAGCAAACGTATCGGGATTTGGCATATCATGAGTCCGGTGGTTACGTGTATCGCAGCATTGGAAAGCCCGAATCCCGACTGGAGACCTAAGGCTGAGGTCTTGTAGACTTATGGTCATAAGGATCGTGAGCCATCGAATCACCACTGGATTACCCGAAAACCGTGCGATTGGACAAAAGTTGCACATGGGTTAAGTCCTAGTGAGTAGAGGAGAAGGTCCCGGAGAGGTATCGGGATATTGAGGCATCGGGGGTTTAAGAGCCAAGAAACTCGAGACCTTTTGAATCTCGAAACACTAGAGGAATCATAGCCGTAGATCTCTGGTGGAAAACGTGTCAGGAAATCCAAAGGGAGTCGGGGTTCGACACTTTGGGGTTCCTGGAGACAAAGAGAATATTGCACCAAGAACCGCGATATCACGATACGCGATATCCCGACAGCCAAGGTTGTGGGCCACATACGTCAGAGAGGAGGACAGGTGGCGTACCAAGTCGGGAATCGGGGTTTGGTAATGCGAGTTGTTTTGAACATCGCAAGTACCGAAACCTCGATAGGGTTGCGAAGGGTCAGCGTTTGACTTATGTCGGGTTTCGAGGAATCACAAGACACAAATGCGTGATCACGGGAATCGCGAAATCGCGAAGTCCAATATCCCGATAGAAGAAGTCTGATCCCTATAGTGGGTATGTTACACAAACTTTTTCAGTATCTCCACAGTATATTTTCCTTGACTCGAGAAGATCTCATCTGTCCTCTGCCATACTTCTAGTCCCAAGAAGTAGTGCATCAAGCCCAAATCCTTCATTTCAAATTTAGCAGTCAATGATCATTTGCATTCAACAATGAGTCTCTCTGAACTGGTGAGGAAAAGGTCGTCCACATATAGTACCAAAATCAAACACTCATTTCCATCAATGTGATAATATAAGTTTGAATCAACAACACTTTTTTTTAAGCCCAAACTCATTAGAAATCCATCCATTTTATCATACCAAGCACGTTGTGCTTTTTATAGACCATATAGGTCTTACTTCAACCTACATACATGAGATATTTCATTGTATACAACGAATCCTTCTAGCTTCTCGATATTAACTTCTTCCACAATTTCACCATTGAGAAAGGCTATCTTTACATCCATCTAATGTAGCTTCCAACCCATGGAAGCAGATAGTGCAATGATAGATAAGATGGAGGTGTATCAGGCTACTGGTGCAAAAGTCTCGTCATAGTCAACTCCCTCTACTTGTGAAAATCATCTCGCTACAAATATTTCTTTTTATTTTTCGACGCTTCCATCAGTTGCATGCTTGATTTTATAAATCCATTTGGAAGTCACTACATACTTTCCCTCTGGTCATGGAACAACATCCCGTACATCATTTTTTAATATAGATTTGTAAACTTCAGTCATGGCATCTTTCCATACTTGTTCACCTGAACATTCACCATGACAATATGGATCTGAGTCAATGATGTGGGTCATGGTTGAAAGGGAGCTTGAGAATCTCTTTGGTATCTTTCTCTCTCTGGTTGTTCCTTGAGGAGCTTTATGTCCTTCTTCTTCTTGTAAATTTTGTTGGGCCCAAGCAAGACTTTTATGTCCAACTGTAATATCTATGGGTATGTCTCTTGGAAAAACTAGATTGGCTGGAACAACTGGATCAAATGGAGTTACTGGACCATCTGGAATAATGTCTATCTCCCTCTGAACTGATGAAGGGGGAGAAGGCATTGTCTCACTATAAATTTCCATCTGAGCTTCTATCGACATTTGGAAGCCTACTTCTTCTTAAAAGTTAACATCTTTGCTTATTTCAATTTTTCTCCGACCAGGAATGTAGATTCGATATGCTTTGGAGGATCCATTGTAACCTACAAATGTGCTCTTTCTTCCTGAAGGTTCTATCTTGGATCTCTTCTCTTTGGGTAGATGGAAATATACTGGACATCCAAATATTCTGAAGTGTCCAATCTCAGGCTTCACTCTGGTGAAGGCTTCTTATGGAGTAATGTTCTTCAGGATCTGATGAGGACTTCTATTTTGTACATACATTGTTGTCATGCATGCTTCTTCCCATAAAGTCATAGGTATACTATGATCATGTATCATTTCTTTGGTTTCCTCAATGATAGTTTTGTTTTTCCTTTCAACAACCCCATTTTGTTGAGGGTTGTAAGGAGCTATGAACTCCCTCTTGATCCTTGCTTCAATACAAAAATTGTTGAATTCTTTTGAGATGTATTCTCCTCCATTATCTGATATTAATACTTTCATTTTTCTTCCAGTCCGGTTCTCAACCTGAACTTTGATTTCTTGAAATTTTGCAAGGACTCCATCCTTGTTCTTTAGAAAGTAAATCCAAGTCTTTCGAGAGTGATCATATATAAATATTACATAGTATAACTACCCATTCAGATATGAAATAGTCATTGGCCCACACACATATGAATGTATCAAGTCCAAGATTTCCTTGGATCTATTGCCACTTCTTGAGAATGATCCTTTAACATTTTTTCCAAGGGAACAACCTTTGCAAACACCTTTATGCTGAATCTGCGTTTCTGGTAGACCTATTACCATTTTCTCTAGAACTGGGAGAGATTTATAATGAATGTGAGCAAGTCTTCTATGCCATAGCTCACTCAAGCTGATAGTGTCATGTAGTAGTGCCTGGATTGGTTTGATGGTTAATATGTACAAGTTGTTTCTCGGATGTCATTTCCTTGGAAGAACTTATATGCAAGTATTTGTTCCATGCAAGACTCTTCCTTCTGAGAAGGTAATCTTGTATCACTTGTCTTCCAAAGAAGAAATAGAGACAAGGTTCCTCTTCATTCTGTGTACATATAATACTTCCTTTAGTTGAATCTGCATATATAAGTCTAGTTGGAAGGTAGAAGTTCCAACTCCTCTTATGTTATATATGGCATCATCTCCAAGGAAAACATGTATATGTGTCTCTTTCTCAACAAAATGTGTTAGATGATCTCTAAGACCGATCATGTTCTTGGAGCCACCACTATCAATCAACCAAGTATTATCATTGGTAGGGACCATACCTGAGAGTGTTGAGATGTTGATGTCTTCATTTATTTGAATTCTTGTCTTCTTGGAACTGAGTTTGCTTGAGTCATCAAGCTTACCTCCCATTATGATTTTGATCATTTTTGGATTCTTTACAAACCCTTGTCAACTAGGCTAGTAAACCTAATGGCTAGGCTAGGCTATCACTTTTAGATTTAGTTGGGATTATGACTGGAAACAATAATCCATTGAAGGATATGATAGCCCTGGTAAGATTAATATCTCCTTCAAGAGGTTGCAGAAATCAACGAAACCCTAGAAACCCCAGGGCCAAAATGTCAAAATGCTCGGAGTTGTAGTTTGAGAATTGTTGGAGGTACGATGAAGGAGGGAATGCACACCTATGCCATTTTGATCCCTAACATCTAAGTGCCAAGTTCTAAAAACTTGCAAAAGAGAAGGCCGTATGGATTTTCTGGGAACCCTAGGAGAGTTGTATGATTTCTTCAGAAGAGAGAGAGAATGGCTGAAAGTTGTTTTTGCATTGGGTTCTTCAATACCTATGCTCTGATACTATGTTGATTTTTCAATAATATAGGCTTAAGCATGAAGTTCATTCCATTTTATCATTTTACTTAATCCATATACAATTTGTTGCAACAATCAAGATCACAAGAAGAAACACCATGCACAAGTACACAAGAAGTATCCTGGGAAACCCTTCTCAACAAGGGAAGAAAACCCAACCAAATCCTTTGATATGTTCTTAAAGAGAAATACCTTCACCACCAAGAAAACATAACACACAGTAGGGTGCTTGAAAACCCTAGAAGACTAACACCCAAGAGAGGTGCACACTTTTCCCAAGAAGATGTACTTGCTGAAATTTCCAAACTCACACAAAAGATATGATTCCTCAATGGGGAATTTACCTTTACTTATATTAGACTTGACCTGTCAACAAAAGTGTCTATCAGTGCAACAAATCCAACCTCTATCTCTCATAATATAATTAATATTAACCATATTAATTATCTTTTAAACTAATTATCAATCACATTAAGGTGGGGCTGACCTATAACCTTTACATTACAATTAGGGTTACAGACAGGTCTAACTCTTAAACAATATAGCAAGGGATCTCATACACCCACTAGTGCTCAGACACTAGGGGCACATCCATAGGGATGTCCATATCTCTGGCTCACTGCATTATACAGAAGAACCACATCTTCACTATTGCTCAGCCACTGGGATCACGTTCACCTGTTCTCATCCACAGACGCGTCCACTCAATAGATATTATTTCCCAGTGCATTACATAGGAGAGTCATATGGAGTTTCTCATCAAATTTATTCTCAGAGGAGGCTAATACATCATCATCATTTCTGTCTCATGACGATGCACCCAACACGTTGGGATTTCACACGTTCACCTTGTGCTCATCCACAGGCACGTCCAACTCTGTAGATCTCCTTTCTCACTGCATTACACAAGAGAATCATATGGAGTTCTTCTCAACTCTCTGTAAGGAGGCCATCTCTACGTTCCATCTCTTTCTTAGATAGGAACCACACACCCCTCTCAGGGGCTCTCTCCCAAGCTTGTGTCCTGGAGAATGTCTCACATAGCTACAATCATCAACAAGTGTAAACCATGATCTCCTTCTAGTGGTTAGGCTACTTCTTGAAGGACCTAATATGATGCCAATTGTTGGATTACTAAGAGAGGGGGTGAATCAGTAGTGAGTAATTTTTAGTACTTTTAACCACAATATATTATTCAAAAGTATTCATTAGTTTACCATTATCATTCAATATATCATCAACAGTATAATCATAAATAACATCACATCACAATAGATACACAATACACCAGAATTTACGTGGAAACCCAAATGGGAGAAAACCACATAATGATTTTATTATATATAAAAAGAATAGATTCATTGGAAGCACCAATTTCTTGATTCTCTAGATACAACTAGAAGGAGGCTCCAACCCCCTATTCTTAGGTTGCAACCTGAAGGAATCTACAACTCTCTGAATTGTATGGCTCCAACCAAAAGGAGGCTACAATACCCTATGTTCTATGTCTCCAAACGAAAGGTGGCTACAACCACCTATCCTTGCACCATTCTGTCGCCCTGAAATATAAGTGTAGAAAAACTTTCACAATCACAAACTCTGCCATTATCACTGCCATTGTCACTACCACTTTATCTTTGTCACTGTCTTTGTCACTATCATTGTCTCATCAATCTGTATCTACTCATCAATCAACTGACACCTATACCATACCATCAACCATATGAAAATATGTATCATATCATCAATGAAGTATATTAAGGAACCAATGCATGTCCCTCATGCATATGCCACCGTACAACATGAATATGCCTCAACCATGTATAATCAACTCAAATATATGAACTATAAGAACCATGTCATATGTTGAACCAGATATAAGAGTGTTCCTCACTCAACCAAGCAACCAAGATATACCATATTCAAATACCAAACCAACCATACTAATCATGCTTCAACCATACAACATATCATGGCAAAAAATAACCATAAAACCAAGTTTACAACCATACCAATACCTCTATATCTGACCTGAAACTTTGAGATGCTAACCTGCAAACTTCCTTCAAACTTCAAGGACCTAGTACCAACATTTACTCAAACATTCATGAGCCTTTTTCTAGATACATGACTTTATCTTCTACTTCCCTAGTATATACACGCTTTTCTCCATTGTAGCCCATGTAAATATGCTCCCTTTCTAACCTGCAACCCACATATACCTCAGAAACTAGGGTTTTCTACAACTCTAAAACTTTTTCCTTCTACGTTCCTTTTCTATGTCACAAAATGATGCTACAACCTTAGCAAAATATGACTAGATCACAAGAAAGATAAGCAATGAATAACTGTGTGAGTGTACTTGTGAATGAATCCCTGAGGTATATTTATACTTGTGCTAGGTAACTCCTCTCCTTAACTTAGGGATTTCTTGTTGCAACCACTTTACCCTTTGACTAAAAATTGTAACCAACAAGGGCCTTCTTGACCACTCTTCGAGGCTTCCAACTTTACAAAGTCATATCTCCCTAACCGTGAGGAACTACGTGTCATTCCACATATCATTGGAAACAATACGATGAGTAATATCCATATATGAGGGTCTTGTTGCATTTACTTTGTCTTTCATATGAATATTCCTCATTGAACTTCGGGTACCAAAACCAAACTATCAGGGCTTATTCAAGGGTTGAAAACAATGACAACCAAACTATCAACACTAGTTTCTTGATGTCCTTGAACATCATAGTGATCAATTCAATATCCTATTGAATTAAATATAATTGGGACCAATTCTAAAACATTGGAGTTGATATTTCATCCTAGATCATCTATTTGGCTCCCTTCAAGGATGATTTTCCTGTAACCTTAAGCTTTACTTGAGCCAATTCCTATTCAACTTTCTCTTTAGAATCATTAATATGAATCAAGAGTACCTCTCTTCTTTTGATATTATCCTCTAATTTTTTAATCCTAGAAAAATTAAACTTGATCTTGTTTGTAAGAGTGCCAAGCTTGATTTATTTCACATGACCTTAGATAGGCCTTCATCTTGTTAGCATATGGCTTACTTTACCAATCACTAAGTATAATTGTCACCTATATTTGTATTCATTTAGGATATTAGTAATATATCTTCAAGTGATGACTAATGAGTTAGCTAAGATTTCCTAGACTAGTCATCATGCATGATTTTAGGATCTAGAGAAAATCTTTCTATGAAGTGGCATCACCCATTGCACTATAAATATGTACCATTGGTGTGAATACAAAAAATATAGTTCACTAGTGAGCCTTTTCCATATTGTTGTTCTTGTGCATATTTTATCAATTGGAATCAGAGCTCTTATGGGATTAAGGGCATACTAGCTTCACCGTGGTAGTTTCCATGGAAGGTGAGGTGTGAGATATGAATTATAAATCAGCTATCTCAAGTGGAAAATATTGATTTGATGCATAAGATCGATGTGCCCTTGTTGAAGATAAATTCTTGGGAAGCTACCACTGATGGTAAATCATCGTTGTGCTAAAATCGAGAGAGGAGATAGGTGAGAGATGTAGCCTAGCACATCATTTTGCAGAAGCCAGATATGATTCCAGATCACCAAAAATTACAAGTCGTGGGTTTTCTCTAGGTGTGCAAAAAGCAGTAGCAGACTGCAGATCAGACAATACAAAACCCTCCTATACGTGATTATCTACTCACCTCGATATGCAAACTTCTCTCTTCATCAATCAACAATTTATCAATCTTCCAGTGAACACAATAATTTAGCATTCATCAATAAACAATTTGGATGTGTAGCAGGGAGTTGTTTGGCATGAATATTTTGTGAGTTTTTTATTTGGTTTGATAGATCTTAAGCAGTTGCTAACTGTATGGTGAGTTTGGTCTAGTTTCATTCCAGCCATTTTTTCAAATATATTTTTGTAAAATAGAGTGGTATGGTAGTATGACTCATATCTGTAATCCTACACAGTGACAGTGCACACGTCTAGTTCTCAATTTTTTCGAATGGTATATTTTCTAGCTCACTGACAATTTTCTATAATAACGGCTCCCCTAAATACTTGGGTATAGCGACCTAAACAGTAAGATCAACTCCCTTGAAAATAAAATACCCCACATGTCCATTCTGAGTGGGAGAGAACACCATGAGCACCAAACAAAGGTTTCATAGGTATTCAAAGGTTGGGATCAATTGTTAAGGGCATGATCTGATCTGCCTCCTCAACATTAAGAGATCAATGATAGTTCGTCAAGAGCATAAAGATCTGTTTGATTCCATAAGAAATCAATCAACTTGCAATTTGAATTCAAACCTGTAAATTGGAGGAGCCATCACAAAAAATAAAAATGCAGGTATTAATTCATGAATTCTAAATTATAATTGTTGATGATGAAGTGCATGTTTTTTTATTTCTGAGCAGAAAATGGAGAGTAGAATGGTCATATCTCCATAGTCTAGCCATTGTATCAGTGTATAGACTCAAACCAATGACCTTTATCATTAATGAAGTGCTGGAGATGTCTTTGAATATGAACACCATTGCCATGGATTGAATTTGATCAACATTCAATCCACAGATCTACAGTTACCAAAGAGCTCAACACACCTGTGACCTCTTCGGCTCCTAGAACAAAACAGGGGGGTCTCTATTATTTCTTGAGCGGATCCAGAACATAGTGCTATGGTTCGTGTTGGCATCCACCGTGAGACATGCGTGCGACTTAGGGTTCAATTCTCAATGAAACAATACCACTAATATTTCAATATTGCAACGATCTATTGTGGGATCTGTTTGTGTTGAGTGATTTGTTACCTGCAACTGAAGCACATAATCTGATTCGATCTCCTGTGTAATCTAATTTTTTGAGGTAGAGATATGAGTGATTTGGTGTACAATTATTGCATTTATGATGCCTAAGGATCTATTGCTAAGGAGATTAAGAATTTTTGCAGAGATAACGAACAATTTATTTGTGAGTGATCTGCATGAGGTCCACACGTCACACCAACAAATAATGGTGAAGATGCAAGGTGACTATTTTTAGAATTTGGATTTTGTTTTTTGTTTAAATATTCATTTATTCCTTTGAAGTGATTTGATAGTTGTGCACAAAACAATAGAAATTTAATGAAGGTATATCGCTTTGGCATTAGAAAGAGATAACTTTTTTTTGGTTATGTAAAAGTCACATGTTTGTTTTTATATTTTGTCAAACAAAATGATATTAGTTGATCTTTTCTTTTGGTTAAAGGGATGAATATATGGGATATTCATGTACTCGAAGATTCATAGTTTAAGAGGGAAGCTTCATTCCGATGAGCCATTGAAATTTTAAATTGTTGATGAAGATTAAGATAGTTTCAAAATATATTTGAGCATTGTTATTGTAAGAGCGATATTCATAATAAAATTGATTTTTTTTTACTCGTGTCCTAGATCTTCTTGAAATTTAATAAGGTGATCTTACGTACACCTTGTGTAGTGTGTGATGGTGATATTTTCATGGTTGTTTTATGAGCTGAATAATCTCTAGTTTTGACATAATCACATACAATTTATCATTTAAATCAACACAAATGAAGTTCAAACACAATTAATCTCAATCAAGCACTTAGAATCAAGAAGATGTGATCAAGCATCTGCAATGAACATTCTAGCATTCAATTTTTTCATACACGTCAACATTCTACAACAATTCACATTCATATCCTTGAAGCATTGGACACTTCAAGCTAATTTGAAGATCAATTTAACTTCAGAACAAATGATTCTACATCAGGCAATAGGAAAATCAAGTTAATGAAGCATTCAAAATTGAAGATCATTTGCTACTTGCAATAATTTATTTGTAAGAGTGAAATCAAATTCAAATTGAGTTGAATTTTGATTTTTGGGTGCATTCTCGGTTGAACACGAAACCCTCTACTTTTTTATTCCAATTTTCAATTGTTGTTCTCGTCAATGAATCATTGTAAACATCACACTTTGGATGCATTTTTGGTGGTAACCGACATCCTCAACTTCCTAGAAGCAAGTTCGAGAGAGAAGCTTCAAGTGAACATGAAAGTATAAGTGAGTGTGTTCCTGAAATCAAATTCAAATGAGTTCAAGCGAGTGATTCAAGTGAGGGAGTTGAAAATAAGTCGTCTTTTGTCGAGTCACATTGTAATCAAGGATCTACCTGCACAAATGAAACCTCATTTAGTGCTTTGAAATGGCTCGAAGTCTCGAATTATTAGAGTTTATGAACACTCTAATAAACACCACTGAAGACAACACAATGATATTGAACAAAAAAACTCTTCAATCAGTGCTAACTTGTTTGCAAGTGATGGAAGATAAAGTTATACTTCTTCAAGATCAATCCCAACTATTTAATGAAGAGTTGATAGATCTCAAAAATAAAAATCCAGTAAAGTGTTCTGGACTAATTTTTGTTCAGAACAACCCTATCTATGATGATGATGTTTTTGATAAATAGTCAGTGAAAGAGAAACTCAGTAAGACAACTCCATATGCAGAAAAATACAAAGCTATTCATGAACCTACATTAAAAAAAAATTCTTTTGAGTTCAGTGAAGAAAATATTTCAATAATGCAACAACATATAATAAATCGACTTCCACATATTTCAAAGCAAGATGTTGAGAATACTCTTTCCAAGCCCATCATCATACCTTGGGAAGAAATCATCTACAACAAGAATAGAATAGGACTTGGATATGACAAGGAAGTTTCCTTTCATATTCCCAATTATTAAAACGAATCCACTTCATCAGTGCTAGATTCCTTCAAGAAGTTTTAACATCACCTAAAGTTTTAACTTTCCCTGTTCAAGTTCAACATCATAATGTGAAGTGCCAACATTGTAATTGAGTTGGTCACATGGAGAATCCGTGTTTTGATCTCCATCCTTTCCAGCATTGTGGAAATCATAACCATTCTTCAGACAGATGCTCAACACTAAAGAAACCTACAATATTGAATATTTACTATGAGTGGATTGATCCTTGGCAGTGGTCATCAAAAACCAAGCAATTATATAAGTCTTACCGTAGAATTCAATATCGAGTAAAGACCAATCTTGCAACACATAACATTTTAGTACCTCACATAAGTGGTCCCCTTATGGTGTAACTTTCGAGCATGGCCCTCACGGGATGAGATAACATGTGGTTTTTTCCACATGCCCACTTTGTTTTGTATACAAATGGAACAAGTATGGTACTCTATTGAGTCTATAAGGGGGGAGTACAATGATGTAACTCTTCTGAACCTTAAGGGGGGAGTTCAAAAATCAAGTAAAGATGGTTTGTGAAACCATTTGTGGTCTCTCCTTTCAACTGAAAAAGGGGTGAATTGATGATGGAATTGAAGATGGTTGTCAAACCAAAAGTTTCGACAACAAATCTACCAGATGGGCATGATATTTTCCAAATGGGAAACAATAGTTTGTAGATGGAAGACTTTAGTAGGATTATGGTTCAATGACTTGCAATTGAATCATACACATAATACATTGGGATATTGTTGGACACCTAAAAGTGTCAAAATTGGTTAGTGGTCATCCAAAAACCATCAAATACATGGTACCAATTGGTCAGTGGTTATCAAAAACCACATATTCAGAGAGTACTTCAATGATATACTGATAGTAGAGTGGTGAAACTACATGTTCACCAATTAGCAGAAGACATCAAATTCTTCTAAGCTCAAATACTTGGCAAAATGATTGAATTTTCAAGCAATCAAGGAATTTTCAGATATTGTAGTTGTTCACTTCCATATCTCAACTCTCTTCCAGTTCATTTCATATGAACCATTCAACATCCATATTGGTTATTTTTCAGGAAGTTCTTCATTGAGGTTCAACTCAGGAGTTTCAGTATGAAGACTTGGAATTAATACCAGTTAATGCTTCATTGCTGGTATTATTGATCAGACTTGTGATTGAGGGGGGGATGTTATCCTATGTCTTACCTTACCAATCACTAAGTCTAATTGTCACCTATATTGGTATTGATCATTTAGGATATTAGTAATATATCCTCAACTGAGGATTATTGAGTTAGTTAAGATTTCCTAGCCTATTCATCATGCATGATTTTAGGATCCAGATAAAATATCTCTATGAGGTGGCATCACTCATTGTACTATAAATATGTACCATTGGTGTGAATACAAAAAATAGAAATGGCTAGTGAGCCCTTTCCGTCATATTTTTTTTCTTGTGCATATTTTATGACATCTTTGTATAAAGGATTGTCCTACACTTTAACTTCCTTGGCTGTCTACAAAAGCAACTCTTGTTGATCCTTAAAAGACTGGTTTTCATCTTGCTTCCTTTCCACAGTCTTTTTGCTTTCAAACAATTGTTGGTACAACCAGTCCTTCTCTTAATGGCTAGCTTGTAGTTCGTGAGTTTTCACATGTTGTACCTCTGGAATGTTGAGCTTCTTCTTGATGAATTTATTCTCATTGTCCTTTTGGTTGATTAAATCTCCCACAACTGTGGGATTTTGGGGATCTACTCCAAAGGGAGTGATATTTATTTCCAATTCATCTATTTGGATCTACTTGGCCTTTGCCACTACTCTCTCCTACCTCAACTATCTATAAATTTCCATCACCATCTCCCTCATATTCTTTTCAGTAGTAAAATATTGGAACACTCCTTTATATACCATATAACTTTTTTCTTATGCATCTCAACCATATCCTTAAGCTGAATACAAACCATCTTGAGCTTTATCTAGTTTTCCTTATAGTCTGCAGGAGTAAGGGGTTTTGGCACCTTTTATTCTAACACAACCAAATTAAGAGTATTATGTTGGTAATCCATAACATAGATAATTTTTTGGGGGGATATTAACCGAGGACACAACTCCTTCGTTATATCATGATTCTACCTCTTTATGTCAAACTAGTGAGAGAGAAGAGAAGGTTGCTTCTGAGAGGCTTGTTCAGTAGTAGAAGTGACAGATTTCCCTGCTGACAATAGAGATGATGAGAGATGTTCAATTGTAATAGTAGAGGCTTCAAGAGTTGAACCTTATTCATTGGATCAATATGTGATTTCCAATATCTTTTTTACCTTATCCAAAGCATTAGTAAGGACATATTGTGTATCTATTCCTTCATCACTCTTTGGTATTTTTCTCTTCCGATCATCAGTTTCCATATCTGACTAAAAATATGAGAAAGTTCTCTTTCCAATTAGAAATTATTTATTTTTGGGTGTTTGGAGGGACTTTACTGGATCCCTTGGTTGATCAATAGTTGAATTCTGCGCCTTTTCCATTAAAATTTGTCTTCCCTCCTCCCATGAATCCAAGTTGGTAGTGATCTCTACAATAGGATTTGGATGTTGTTTATATGTAGTTTTCCTTGCATCAATTACACCATGTGGATCATATGTTCACCTCCTTTTTTCCTCAAAATCAAATTGTTGTAACATGTGTTCAACAACATTCAGAGAAATTCTCAATTTGACTAGAAATATTTAAGGGCTTGCTTCTTTAGGCATATTGAAATTGATAACTTTCATATGATGGGAAAAATGCAATTGATCTTATATGGGCCCTTTCTTAATGTACTCCAAGGAAAATGTCCCTTGATTCAAAAATATTGGTAGCTTGTATGGTTCTCTCTCAAAACCATAAATTATGATGATAGTGTATTTTTTAGCTAGATGCTTGTCTCATGTGTTGGTATCCTTACTTAATTGCAACAATTTCTTCATCCAGGGAAACATTATAGGAGGTGAAACCATGTGAATCAAAGTGTAACAAGGCCATATGAACTTATTAACAAAAAGGATAAATCCGTCATTGTGATCTTTTATCCTTATTTCCTTAGTTCATTCAATCACAAATTAAGATTAAGTAGACTAGGTGGGATTGATACCTAAAATACTTTGTACAATGGAAGTTAGAAAATTGGAAATTCATGAATCCACTTAGAAACTTAGCATACTCAAAATTGGTACATTTAATTGACTCTAGAGAACACAAGACTAGGAATAAGCCTAGAATAGACTCAACTATAGTCTTATCATGCTCATAGCCAAAGATATGACAAATAATTGAAATGGCTTATGCGATTATGTCAGGGATAGAGGAATATTTAAATGGATATGAGCTAGTTGGAAGTCGGGTATTTGCAGCTAATAAATTTCCCAATAACTTGTCCTTTTAAAGTTGAGATAATGTCTGATATATTGAGGCCAAGGTATCATCATCCAAAAATGCTTGAGTAGTAGGTTCATGAAAATGAAGTATTTGAGCAATAGATTCTTTTGAAATTCAACAAATGACCCTAGAACCATCGATAGTTGCTATCTACTCTTTATCATCCTTATAATTGACAACACACCACTCAAAAAACTCAGGAAATTGGTAGGTTTGGGGAATTATATATCGGGCTAGGTTTGATTCCCATAAATAAATATAGTCTTTGACAGTGTTAGCATCAGTCTAAGCCCCATGAATAATTTGGTAAAGGTATAGGTAAGATAAAACTAGGTCAAAAACATCACCCTCTCTATCCACTAGATTTTATTTATTGGTAGGTTGCTTCTATGCGGTTTGGGGTTGACTACAACTTTCCTTAGTTTCCATTTTATCTCTTCTATAGGTGAAATTGACTGGATAGATACAAAGTATGAGTTCAAGGGGCCCAAATTACCTTTTTTTGTCAATTGAATCAAATGTGTATAGGTCTCTTTCAAGGGTCACAGTATAAACTTGGACATTGGGATCAATATGAAATAATTTCATTAAAAAAATCCATTAAAATCCCTTTTTATCCTTTTTATACTACTTGGTGACACATGACATTGTCTTCCAATTGGATACATCTTTCAAATTTGAGAATGCACAAAATTTTGAGAGATTTCACTAATGACATCAATAAGGTCCACATGCATGTTTTAGGATGCTATTGGTCCAAGTGGATGGCTATGTGGCATCTGTGTTAGGTCGAGGTGACACATGGTTGAACCACATTACTCTAAGCTAGAGTGACTCATTATCATAGATAATATGGAGGGGTGGGCCTCTGTCCAAGTGTTCTTTTTCCAATAGGCCATGTAAATACCATGGTATCTGGGCCAAATACTTATCCTTTTATTCAGGAAGGCCTCATGTGCCTCATTAGTGTCTTCAAGCACCATTTCATTTCTAGCTATGTGAGGGATTGTATGCAGGATAATGGTTTTTCCAAAACTAATAAGAGGTATTGCATGCTCAGCTAGGTGGTTTCCCCAAGACTTTGAGTGATGTGAATCCAATGAAATAACTCCACTTGGAAAGGGAGAAATTGCTCCTCACATCGTGAAGAAAAGTTAATAAGTGTGTAAGTCCATGATGTGAAATGCATCGTAGACAATTGATATTGAGAATCAAAATGTGCCACAATAAAAATCATCAATCTATCAATCATCAATATCACAACTCTAATATAATCCTTTAGCCCATGATCTTGGTGCGTGGATTCCTATTTAGCTCCTCGATGGTGCAAATAATTTGTTATGGCCTCCAATACATGTTATTCAAGGTCACGATAAGCCCCTTTACTAAAATTTAAACACCTATGGCCCTATAAAGTTCTCTTCTCTTGAATATTTAACCACTAGGGTCATTTCTCCTGCATAAAATGCTTTAGAAATAGCCCCATTTCTTTAGAAACCTTAGAACTTAGGGAATTAACTGTCGATTTCTCTCATTGCTATTGAAAAATTTGATATTGTACTAACAAATAACATGAAAAACAAATTTCAAGGTAATCTAGGAAGAAAAGTTCAATTATCAAACTTCGCTATGTTATCCAAGCATGTAATTAGTCCTATAGTGATGAATGTCTCTTCTTTATTTTTATAATAATCCATCTTTAAATTGACTGAAAACAATATAAGAAAAATCTCAATAGGAGTGCAACCATATGTATAACTCCAAACCTTTTGTCAAAGTGATCTTTCATTATAGTTATTCCAAAAGGGATCATCAACATGTAAGAATTTCATTTTCCTTCCCATCCTTTTCATGAAATTCTTTTTTTTTCAACCAACAAATCTATTTATTAAAAGTAATAGAAGGAAAAGAAAACTAAATAGAAACTAGAAAATAAAGATAAGAAATAAAGGGAAAATAATCAAATAACTATGGTTTATAAAAATTACTTATGGGGCTTTATCCATTGAGTAATATATTTAAAAAACAATAGGTATATCCACCCATAAAATATATAATTTTACTCTTTTCTTCACAACTAAATTTATAGAAAACCAAAAATCAAACCGACAAAAAAAATTAGGCAAGGAAAATAAAATTGCCTAATCTATTCTACTTCTATCCTATACTAGATTGGCTGAAAATGAACTAGGTAAAATCAAAATGCCAATGAATCCATTAATGTAACTCTAAACCTACACCAATATGTACAACAAAAGTTAATAACAAATATTAGAGTATTAATAAACAAAAAATATGAAGACTTAAATCATAAAAACCTCTATCTATCATGTGAAATATGTGAGCATTGATATCCAAAACAAACTTAGACAAGAATAATTCTTCCAACCAAGTGTAATATACCAGATATAAAAAGTATGCAGAATAGAAATAAAATGCTAGAAATGGCAGAATAATAGTAATATAACCAACATAATCTCCACAATAACACGGAAATGATATAAGAACAACAACATAAATAACACTTTGATTCAGAAAGAAATGTTCACGGGCCTCTTTGAGGGGGCAACCTCTAGTCGAGTAGCGCTCTGTTACAATAATCTCCAAGCTAGGGTTTTCATACCCTCAACCCTTATTTATATTAAATATCTCTATCAAGAGAAGCATCTAGAGGAAGATCCTTCTAGAAGCATAAGCTTCTATTAGGTCTTCTTACATCCGCCTTATTCTATTTTATTGAAAGGCCTTATTAATATTGACCTTTATTACATCCGAATATATTTCTCTACCTATGTGCAGGTTAGGACCCTAACATGTTCGCCCCCTTAAAAACAACCTTGTCCTCAAGGCTTGAGATGTGGAAATTGCTACAGAATGGTAGCTAGTTCCCAAGTGGCATATGTTGGAGTTGTATCTTTCCACTGGACTAGCACTTCCTTGATGGTTCTCTGACATAGGCGACGCTCACGCTAGTCCAAAACTGATTTTGGTTGTAGCCAAATAGATCCTTCTTTAGCTGACTTGGGATTGTTGGTTTGGATTTGGCACCTAGTTCCAATCACCTTCTTTAAGCATGAAACATGAAAAACAAGATGTAGATTCGAATGACTGGGCAGAGCTAACTGAAAGGCGACTTGTCCCACATGCTTGAGAATTGTATAAGGACCATAAAATTTGGGCGCTAGCTTCTGACAATGCTCATCCTTGAGGGAAGTTTTCTTGTATGGTTGCAGTCATAGAAACACCTGATCCCCTTCTGCAAATTGACGTTCAGAGCGACCTTGATCGACTTGTTGCTTCATGTGATTCTATGCCATGACCAAGTTCTCTTTGAGGGTATGAAGAATATCCTCTCGAACTGTAAGTGTTTGGTCAACCGCTTGGACCTTCGAGGTACCCGGTAAGTATGAGAGAAATGAAGGTGGCTTATGTCCATATACTGCTTCAAAATGAGTCATGCATGTAGCTGTATGGTAGGAAGTGTTGTACCACCATTAAGCTAGGGGTAACCATTGAGCCCACTAGTTTTTCTTTTCAGAGGAAAAACACCTCATATATGTTTCCAAACACTTGTTGACAACTTTTGTTTGACCATCAGTCTGGGGATGATAAGATGTGTTGAGATGAAATTGGGTTCCCTGTAGCTTGAACAGTTCTTGCCAAAAATTTCTTGTGAAAGTTGGGTCATGACCAGAAACAATAAAGTGCGGAATACCATGAAGCTTGAAGACCTGGTCCATGAAAATTTGAGCCACCGTGGATGCAGTAAATGGGTGTTGAAGAGTGAAAAAATGAGCATACTTGGAAAGGTGATCCACAACCACCATTATGACTAATTTATTTCCCGATTTGGGTAAGCCAGTAATAAAATTCATAGAGATATCCTTCCAAATAGCAGGTGGAATCAGAAGCGGTTGTAGTGTTCCCAAAGATTTGACTATTTCTCCCTTGTCGCTTTGAAACACATCACATTCAGTGACAAAATTACAGATGTCCTATTTCATACCATCCCAGAAAAAAGAAAGTTTGACCCTGTCATAGGTTTTGGTGAACCCGGAGTGCCCCACTGTGGGTGTAGCATGAAGCTCAGAAAGTACCATGGATTTAAGCTTTTATTGTTTACTTAAATACAAATGGCCTTTGTATCAAATCTCATCCTGGAGCCAAGAGTACCCTGGGGGATCTAGAGCATTGGTCTGCAATTGTTGGATTAGATGCAAACATTTGGGATATTGTAGCCATTCTTGACGAGCAGCTTGGAGCCAATCTGGTACATTGAAGGAAAGAGAAAAAAATGATCCTTCTTCTTCATATTTTCGGGAAAGTGCATCCACCACCACATTGTCTTTTCCTTTCTTGTAAATGATCTCATAATCATATCCAAAGAGCTTAGTCACCCATTTTTGTTGCTTCGGGGAGGAAATGCATTGTTCTAGAAAGTACTTGAGGCTTTGATGGTATGTATTAATTTGGAAACGTTGGCCCAAGAGATAAGGGAGCCACAGATCAACGACATGCAAACAACCAACATTTCCTTTTCATAGACGGGTCTGCCCAGATTCCTTTCAGATAGTTTCTTGGTGGTGAAGGCCAAAGGTTGACCCTCTTGAATAAGGACAACACTGATTCCTTTCCCTGAGGCATCACATTCCAACACAAAGGTCTTTGTGAATTCAGGAAGGGCTAGAACTAGAGTGGTGCACATGGCCATCTTCAAGGTTTGGAAAGCTTGAGCAGTGGCGGGAGTCCAAGTGAAAGAGTTCTTTTGAGGAGAGCAGTGAGAGGTGTTGCAATCTTTCCATAATTATTAACAAACTTGCGATAGTACCTTGTTAAGCCCATAAATCCACACAATCTTTTGAGAGTGCTTGGGTGCGACCAGTCTTGCATAGCTTCAATCTTTTTCGGATCCACCTTGACGTCATATTTGTCGACTAGATGACCCAAGTATTCTACTTCTGAGGCACCAAAAGCACATTTAGACTATTTTAGGAAAAGTTGGTGTTGAGAGAGTAGATGGAGAACTCGATCCACATGAGTAAGATGGTCTGTCCAGGTTTTTCTATAGATGAGGATATCATCAAAGAAAACTAAGACAAAATGATGAAGAAAGGGACAAAAGACATGATTCATGAGGCTTTGGAAGGTGGAGGGGTCATTACACAAGCCAAAGGGCATGACCAAAAACTCATAGTGGCCCTCATGAGTTTGAAAGGCCATCTTGGGAATGTCTGCCTCTTTCATACATATCTGGTGATAGCCCGAGCGAAGATCAAGTTTAGTAAAGAATTGGGCACCACTCAATTCATCCAAGAGGTCATCAGTGATAGGAATGGGAAATTTGTCTTTAATGGTTAGTTTGTTGGGGGCACATAAGTCATGACACATTCTCCAAGAACCTTCTTTCTTCAAGACCATGACTACAGGAGAAGAGTAAGGGCTCGTACTAGGGTGGATAATTCTTGCATTAAGGAGTTCCTAGACCATTTTCTCAATTTCATTTTTTTGTGAAAAGGGGTGGCGATACGGACGAATATTGGGAGAAAGGCTTCCAGGTACAAGCGGAATGGAATGATCATGAACACCGTGGGAAGGAGGGATTCCTTGGGGAGTGGAAAATACCATTTTTTGTTTAGAAAGGATGGCTTGCAGGTCTTGCGACACCAGGGGTGTCTCTGTTTCTTGTATGGCATGGAGTTGGGCAATGACACCAGAATGACCTTTTTTGAGCATCTTTTCCATGCGATGGGAACTAATGACCTCAGGTGAACCAACAATGATGCATTGGAATTTATATTGGTGGCCTTCATGGTTGAATTGCATGGTTAATTACTTAAAATCCATGAGAATGGGACCCAAAGTCCTTAGCCAGTCTGCACCCAACACAATGTCATGACTGCCCATGTCGATAAGAAATATATGGGATTTTAGGTGGTAGTCATCAATTTGGAGATGCACATTTTCACACTCCCCTCCACATTTCATGGAACCACCATTGGCAATCATGATTTGGAAATTGTTGATGGCATGGATGTAGAAATGAGTTTCTTGAGAAATGCAGTGATGAATACAATTATGGGTGCTTCCACTATCAACCAGAATGATGACCTTGTGATGCTTGATGTAACTGATTAACTTGGGGTTTTGGGGGGTGGAGAAGCCAGTGAGAGCATTGAGGGAAATGATCGGTTCCACTTTGGGAGGGTCTGATAGAGATGTTATCTTAGTGATTTCAGTTGACTCAGACACAAGGGGAGTTTCAACATCCTCTTCCGAAATATCATCAGAGATGGCCATAAAAATCTTTTGTTCCTTACACTTGTAGCCCGGGAAATATTTTTCATCACAATTATAACAAAGGCCTCTTAGTCGGTGTTCAACCATTTCAGCCCTGGTCAATTTTTGAATCCTTAATGGGGTAGAGGGAGTAGTGGGATTTACGGGTTTAGGGCGAGGGATAAAGGAGGGTTTACGGTTTTGAGAGGATACAACCTGTTGTGCTTCTTTATCTTTTTTAGTAGCCTCCACCCAACTCGAAGGTCAAGCCATGAGGACATGGGCCTGAATATCATCCTTGAGGCCACTGATAAAACACTCTTGAAAGAAAGCATCAATCATGCCCTCTGTTTGAAAAGCCAGGCACTCAAAGGCAGCTATGAAGTCTTCTACTGTTCTTGATTGTTTCAACTTTGTCAAATGGCCCAAATGGTTGGTGTCAGTGTCAAAGAATTCATAAAGCTCAGTCAGAAATTGAGTCCAAGCATTATATCCTTGATGGGAAGTTTTTCTCCATTGCCACCATTGCCAACGTTCTTGATCTAGATGGAGAACACCATACCGGAGTTTGGCCAAGTCATCTGTAATGTCGTATAAAGAGAAATAATGTTCCATTTGGGTTACCCAACTAGTGGGGTCTGAGCCATCAAATTTGGTCACATCCACCCATAGAAGGTGTAGGTCACATTGAAAGTGATGGTGTTGAAAGGTATGGGAATGGGAGGAATGTTCACCTTCAGTCTTTGGAGGTGCGTCAGAGAAAGGGTCATTTGTAGGGATCTTCAGTTTGGTGCAGAGTGATGCAAAGACAGATTCAAGTTGGGTGGTTAGTTCTTGTTTGACTTCCTCCATTGAGGACTGGATGGTTGTATTTATGGTTGTATTGATGGATGTATCGATGGAGGCAATAGTGGCACTGAGTTGTTTCACTTCTTTTTGGGTCTCGAGGAGACCAAATTGCAAGGTGTTGAAGCGAGCTTCCAGGTCTTGGCTATGGTTATGGGCCATGAGGATGGGTGAACTGAAAAGGGGCGAGCAAGGTCAAACATTTTTCTGAAAAATGATATGGATGAATGTGATAAGGGAAAAGAGATGAATCCAATGGAATAGGTCTCAAATAATGGTGAAAAAAATTCCAGACTTCTTTTTTCTTTTTTCTTTTACACCTGTGGAGTTATACTCCGGTCTGAAGAATACTACAGCAATGAAATCCCCAAATGATTAACCAGTAAGAAAAGTGTAGTGATTTGGCAACCCGAACACAGTTGCATGGCAACTGATCTTGTCTATTTTAATTTGTTTATGTTTCTGTCCCCCAAGGGTCAAGTATTCAAGGGTTCTACAGACAAGGGTTTTCCCTGTGCTATAACTCTCTGATATACATGCGAGGTCCAACAATAGTACTCAGCCCAATATCTCAGGGCACTAACTAAGAAGGATAGACCATACCCTTAGCCATACTACCCGACTACCCAGGTACTAGATAGTATCTTCACGAGTGTTGTTCTCAGTGGCACTATAGCGGTCAGGCGACCGATCGATTTATCTAAAGAGGGATTCAAAAAATCTAGGCTGATTCCATACACAGGTGATGTCTGATGTGCTACCACTCGAAGGGGTACCAACAGGGGTTACAAGGGTGGCCAACAGATGTGTGCTTGTATTTCCTTCATGTATGAATCCCTCAACTGTGGGTTTATACGCATAACAATAGATCTCTGTGGCTTAAAGACGCCATAATACATCTCTACCCTGAAAAAATTTCCCACAATTTCTGCCAAGGAAAGTGCTCTGATACCAGTTGTAATATACCAGATATAAAAAGTATGTAGAACAGAAATAAAATGCTAGAAATGGAAGAATAACAGTAATATAACCAACATAATCTCCACAATAACACATAAATACTATAAGAACAAAAACATAAATAGCACTTAGATTCAGAAAGCAATGTTCATGGGCCTCTTTGAGGGGGAAACCTCCAGTCGAGCAATGCTCTATTACGATAATCTCAAAGCTAGGTTTTTCATACCCTCGACCCTTATTTATACTAAATATGTCTATCAAGAGAAGCATCTAGAGGAAGATCCTTCTAGAAGCGGAAGCTTCTATTGGGTCTTCTTACATCCGCCTTATTCTATTTTATTGAAAGGACTTATTAATATTGACCTTTATTACATCTGAATATATTTATCTACCTATGTGCAGGTTAGGACCCTAACACCAAGCTTCAATTCTATCATAAAATTTATAAAGACCATCACATAACTATTGGAAGGGAAGTATGAGAGAGAAGTGTACGTTTAGAGAAGCATGTATGAAAGTATCATGACTAGTACCTTGGGGACGAACTTTAGTCCTGATGTTATCATTAATTCTAGAGGAGAAAACAAAATAATGAAGATCTAAAATAACCATAGATCGGAATCAAAGTGCCTCATTATTTTGGCCAGTCTCTCTAAGATCATATTTCACATAACCAACAAATTGAAATGAAATATAGTTACTAAATGATGTGAACTTGGATGTCCCTATCACTCTATAAGATATGTTATCAATGCATGGGTGAAAACCACTAATATATTTTTTCCATCAAACTCAACTAGTCGGTTACTACAATTGCTAGACTCTTCATTAATAAAAAATTGTAGTTGAATCAAAAGAAGACAGAATTTGATACATGTTCGCTACAATAATTCCTTCATCCCATGTAAAAGGTTGATAACACCCAAAACTAAAATGTTCATGGGAGAGGTCTCATCTTCTCTATAGTATATATGTGAATTTTTCATATCTTGTACCTTATTAAGGTATGGCCATGGATAATTAATTAGGAAAGAATTAGAGATAGTACAAGCAACAAAAATATTAGGGTACAAGTTATAAAAAATAGAATATGTAAGAGAATGATATGCCTCTCTAGAAAGAGAATCATTTTCAAAGGAAGCCTCTTTTAATGGTATCTATTCTTCCATAAGAACACACAAAATTCATTTCAATTATAAATGTTCAAGTACTCCACAAGGAATATCTTCACAATCAAAAACTCTTTTAATCATATCACTCTTCACTTCATAGAAATATGAAGAGTGTTGAACTATTATGTCTTATGAGACCATATTTCTTCCTTAGTTTAATAATCATCCATGTCTTTCTCTAGAGGAAAATATGAACATAAAACATTATCCAAAAAAAAATCAGGTTCATTGTTAGTAGATAACGATTGGAGCAAGTCACAAGAATTTTCAAAGTAGGAGGATTCAATAATTGTCTTGGGGAGACAATTAGTTGAATGATTTATGATGGTGACCCCGAGACTATCTTATTGAATATCTTCAATAAGACTAAGAGAAGACTAGTCCACATCATAATAAATAACACAAATTTTAGATTCAATCTCTTTTATTCCTAAGGTGGATGTCAAATTTTCAGGAACATGACATCTTTCTTCATTTATGTAGAAAGTTTCCTCCTCCATTTCCTTTGATGATAAACATAAAATAAAACTATGAGAACCTGACATAACCATTGGTTGAATCCAAAGTGTTTCATTATCAAAAGGATTACTTCATTTTGTTGTTCTTTAAAACTAACATCATATATGATTGATATTGAATTCTTTGCATAGGAGGTCTCCTTCTTATCAAGGGGAAATGTAGGTGGAGAATAATGATTAGAGGTAACATGAACTTGTTTTGAAATGTCACATTCTACCTTATCCACATTAATGAAAGTGGAGGAATATCCCAACACATGTGGTTCAACCAAAACATCTGTATCCTCAAGATTTTCGTGTAAATCCAAATAAACATGTGAGTGAGCACCACTACATAATTCAAGTTCATCAGTCACTGGTTGATCTTGTTCATTAGAAAGAGAAATTGGATATGGAAACCCTTCACCAACATAAGGAATATCATTCAAAGGAAATCTATAGAAAATATGCATAAAACGTAAAGAAAAGTCTTCTGAAGATTCATCTTTTCCTTTCCTAAGATCTAGCATTTCATTACACAATTCATAATAATCATAATTCTCAAAATCATGTAATAATTCCTATACAAACAGTTCCATTTGTGAATAGAAATAACTCACAAAGTCTAACACCAAATTTTAACTCGACCTTCGAAAGTAAGAGTAAACAACATGCATATTAAACCTTCATGAGTAATATTATGAGATTTGTTATTTTGAATAAACTAAAAGGCATGTTTAGATGCAAACATCCTTCCCTCACCATGGAATTTAACTTTTGACAATAATTTAACTATCTTTCTAGGATTTATAAATGATACAAATTGAGAAATAGATCTCCATATAGGGGTTTGGGAGGGAGTTATCAATAGTTAAATACATTCAAAATGAATGACTCCATATAACCATCTTGTCATCGGGCCCTCCTTCTATCACCAAAATTATTGATGATTGAAAAACTTCCTACCACCAATGATGAAGAATCACCCGATGGCATGTCCCAGTTATACTCACTATCATTTGGGATGGTGATTTCCTTTGGTATATGGGATCGATTACCACAAAAAGGGTTGAATTTGATTTAATATCGATCCAATTTGAAATAATCGATCTAAAATGCCTAAAATATAACTATCTATGATATACTATATCTAATTAATATATCTGAGATAGTTAGGAGAAAATGTAATTAAAATTAAATATAAGACTAGAAGATAAATTAGTGATTAATTAAATAATTCCTCAACTCGGTAATTATTAAGCACAAATACATGCAACATTTGCAAAATAAGAAATTATCTAAAACATCACCTCCATTCTCATATCTATTTAACCAATTGAAGATATTTGTATTTCATATATTTTTTTTATATGAAATCATTGATTACTAAAATTGCATAACTCCGAGAAACGTTGCAACACAACTTAAAGCATCCAATCGAAAAAATTCTCCAAAATGATTCAGGCCTCAATTTCTTATTAAAATTGATAATAGTATACAAGTCTCAAGTTCGAGGATTTTAGACCAAAGAAAACTGAGTGTTTGAATCCAGATTGATAGTAGTATAACAACCTTCTTTCATTCACTAGTGCCTCCTCACACTATAGAAGAGTTCTTATTTTATAACCTCATTTTATTAAGGGTTTGAATAAAACTTATTCATCTAGAAAATCCATTCAATGAAGGAAATTAATTACATTATACTCCAAAAGAGTCTAATTTATGATCTTTCTCTTTCATTGATTCAGATTCCTTCAAGTCCACAACATATTAAAATGATTCAGGCCTCAATTTCTTATTAAAATTGGTAATAGTATACAAGTCTCAAGTTCGAGGATTTTAGCCCAAATAAAATTGAGTGTTTGAATCCAGATTGATAGTAGTATAACAACCTTCTTTCATTCAATAGTGCCTCCTCACACTATAGAAGAGTTCTTATTTTATAACCTCAGTTTATTAAGGGTTTGAATAAAACTTCTTCATCTAGAAAATCCATTCAATGAAGGAAATTAATTACATTATACTCCAAAAGATTCTAATTTATGATCTTTCTCTTTCATTGATTCAGATTCCTTCAAGTCCACAACATATTAGACATTTGTTTTGTATTGCAGATCCTTAAATTTCCTTCATATTTATGATTTGTGTTCCTAATTGGACATCTATAGATAACCCTCCTTTTCTTTCCTACCAAACCTAAATAAAATTAGTGATGAACATCCATAAATTAAACAAATTAGATATTAATTAAGTCTAAAAAACCCTCATTGGATTATTCCTGGTCTCATGAGATTTCCATCGAGCCCTAGTTTGCTTGATTTGGAAAATAGATTCCTCGATTGTAGCTTATAAAAAAAAATATTCAATGATCATTGATTATATTTTCACGCAAATATGGACCATTGATTTGCAAGCTCAGGGATTTATCCCACATGCACCATTGTATTTTATTACAAAGATTCTATATAGTTCATTCCTCACCATGTAGTTTGTGTATGAAGATACCAACGATATGGAACTTGGTGCTTATGATAGCATTTTAGATGTTGACACATAGTGTACCCAAGATTCAAATGTATCCGAGATTAGGACACTCATATGATCCATAGAAAACACATAGGACAATATTGTGACCAAGTTAGAAACTAGATTTGACATGGGTAAGAGTTGGAAGATGACACAAAGATAGATGGCATGTGAGATGGCCATATGGGATCCAAGATCTAGGATTCTATGAAATGAGAATTTGTGAAAGTTCCAATTTTTCAATCCAGATATTTGGATATCCTAGATTTGGAAAAATTTGGATGTTTGGATGGCATATAGAATGGAAATGTCAGATGACATGTTGGAAGTCATGTTATATTCGGGTGATGCATCAGGTTTACGGAGAAGGAAAGTCATCATTACTAGAAGGACATATGGTAGGCTTAGGTTAAGATATGTCAACATAGATTTCCATCACGTACAACATGGGGTTCCATACCCAAGATCCAGGATTATTGAAAATACAAGTTCTCGAATAGAAAGAGTCTGAATGGTAAGGATAACATGTTAGATACCACTGAAAATGCCATGTAGGATGACGGTTCAGATACATGGGCATGAGAGGGACCAATGAGAGGCGGATATGTTACAAAATCTAGTTGAGGCATGGATACATGGGCATGAGAGGGACCAATGAGAGGATGATAGGTTACACAATCTAGTTGAGGCATGCTAGCTTGGGGTTCTATCTCAAGGTTCCACATCTGAGATTCAATATTTTTTAAGATGCAAATTATTGAAACTTCTGGATTGTTGTTGGATAAATATCACCAATATGATAAGTAGATCTCCCTAGGACCTGCCTATTGATCTTATATAGATAGTGGGGATAGAAGTATATGGGTTTCCTACACTCAAGCAAGTGGATTCACGATCAACCTAAGGATTGGTAGAGATAGAATATTGTAATACTCCAGTTTTCAGTCCCCAAATTAAATAATGTATTTTGTTATTTTATGAAATGCCAAAGTGCCCAAACAATTAAAAGAGGTCATAGTGCCCAGGAAATGTAACACTTGATCATTATTAATAATAAAATACCTTGCTATCTTGTATATGGATAAGGAAAAGAGTTATAGGGGAATATGATTCCACAAGAGAGGGGTCTTAAGGGGATAAGTATTTTTTTACCCATAATTGTTTTAATTGAGGGAAGTGGTTACATGATATTCTTGGGGAAGACCAAGTGATTATTGATTTCCCAGTAAATATATAAACCCATCTTTGGGGTGTTTGTGGGGTTACACACACACCCACACATTCTTCATTCTTCTCACTCTTTCCATTCACTCCTTTCTTATTCATTATTCCCATTCATTCTGATCTTGTATTGGGGGGAAATGAAGGAAAAAAAATTGTTGGAAAGGAATTGATTGTTTGTTGGTTGTAGAAATGATTGGTGTATTCCATCCATGAATTGATGCATGCTTGTATGATATGCATTGGTATGTGCTAAATTTTATTCACAGATACGAGTCCTAAGAGTCCCACCATGGATATTTTGGACCAGATGCAATGGATCCCTGAAAAGAAGTGTATAGCCCAAGGGGCTATGTGGAAGTGAAAGGGGTCCATTGCATTTGGGTGGTGCAGGTTGGGGAGAAGAGGGATGATGTACTTTGTATTATTTTGTGTGAGAAACTATGAGATATTAAGTGCTAACTAGTTTGGGGAAGCTGAGTGTCATCCTGGAACCCATCCTTGTGGATTCATAGCCCCGACTTGAGGGTGACCTGATGTTGAGATTTGGAACAAAAAAGTATATTGTTCGGTGGAACATCCTTGGTATGCAACTAGTTGGTGATTGAAATTGTTTAAGATAAGTGCTCCCTGTCATGGTTTTCTCTATTGTGTATTTATTTCTCCTGCGTATTGTTTATTATCTCTGAGATATGATGTTTGTATGCTATGTATGTTTGTTGGTTATTTTTTGGCATGGCATATTAATATTTAGTTACAATTAGCATGAATATTGATGAATGCATCTATATATTTTGTTCTTCTTTATGTAATTAATAGATATCAAAAATGAAAAATAGTCAAAAAAGGAAAAATTAGAGGTACCCAAGAGGTGGGTACGTTTCATATAAAAGTATAGATCAAATCACTTTTGTTTTTTTGACCTGGGTGTGTTACACATACCTTTCACTATATATTTTCCTTCATATACCCCGACTGATGCAGATCTAAAGTTCTAGCTCCAATCTCGATAATCTACTTCCTACACACAAAATACAAACAATTCATTTTTACCTCTCTACTTGGTGTTAAAATTCTAGATCTAACTTGGCTCTAATATCATCCATGATGAAATAAAATAGATCAAAACATTTGTAAAGGAAATAAAAACATGTTAAAGGGGAAGATCAATGATCTATTAATTAATATGAAGAAGTCACATCAAAATCATACCTTGGATGTTGATTCATCCTCCTTGGCTCCTTGCTCCTTGCTTCTCCTCAGCTTCTTGATCAAACTAGGAAATATGATATTGGTTGTTTTGAATAGGAAAAGCACTATGCAATTGGACAAAATAAATTTGAAAATGATTTTTCCCCATCTTGCTCAAGGATTTCCTTTCTTATATAGATCATTGGAAGATACTTGGGAGAGCTTCTAGATCTTCTAGAACCTAGTAGAAACTCAAATGATGTCACTTACTAGGTTCATGCCACGGATATACAACTGAACCATCCCTTATCTCTTTATAAGTCATATAATATATAAGGCTACACATATCATCGCTTGTTTCACTACAGATGACAAAATATGATCATCATGTTTTGTCTCCTATGAATCTCATGATGACCCTCAAAATGTTCCTAAATCTCAAGAAAGAAATGTGATTTGGATTTCATCTTCTAATGGATTCCCTTCTGTACTATAGGGAAGAAATTAAGGATATAATAGATCCACCCTAATCTGTGAGATCATGAAAGGAATGGATGACTGAAACACATTACAAGAAAATAGTGTCCATGTGAGGTAGCATGAGGAGAGAGCAAAGGAGGTCCGGAGAGAAAAGAGGACATGCAATCAAACACTAAGAATGAAGCATATATAGAGCATCCCCTAGGTATACATACTTAGACTTTGAAGATCATGGCCTCCAAACAATACACTATTAACCCATGACATGAAATGCAAGACAATGGCCACAAAAGAATACATGGTGGATCCATGTCATTAATGAGATCATAGCCATGAGACAATAAAATGTGGATCTAAGTCATATATACAATCATAGCCACCATAAAATATAATGTGGATCTATGAGACAATATATATACATCAAAAATAGAATGAGCACTGAGGGAAGTGCACCCAAAGTCTTCAAAGTGCTCATAAATAAGTGATATACTCCATCACAACTTGGGAGGGGATGTTGTAAAGGAATTATATTTCCCTGAACCAAAGGACTTCATCCCAAACCCCGATGGTACAAATATACATCATGTGAATAGATAAGTTGATGTTGGGCATGGTAGAAACTGTCTGATTATTGGTCACTGAAGTATACCATTAAACAATGTAAGGGAATCCATCGTTGAGGAAGATGGACCCCAAGGTACCTAGTGTAATATAGCAAGTGTGAATAGAGTATTTGATTTTGAACACCCACATAATCAATAGATCAGTATTCAATGATGTAAAAGCAATATCGATCACATGGAGGCTTGCCACTAAGGACTACAAGCTCCAAGGTACTAGCTAGTTTCTAGATCCCTCTCCTAGATAATGTGATAAAGTTGATATGAAGAGATCCATCGAAGGAGGGCCTTAATGTATCCCCCATAAATTGACACGAAACATACATAGAGAGATGATGTGAAGAGAAACTATCACCAAGTACAACTGACACAAAGATGGTCAAATTGGAAGGTCAACAAAATAGAAGATGGCCAACTAAGGATTAAACTCCCCCTGAACATATAGCATGACACATTGGTGACTTGGAAGGAAGACACAAGAGCTAGAAGAATATAGTGCAACAATGCAAGAGGCATTGAAGCACTCTCCATGATAAATGGATGAGTAACAAGCCATAAAAGTATATTTGACTCATATTGTTGGGATAACTTATAGACAAGCTAAAAACCAATTGTATGATGATGACTCAAATAGGTTCCATGTTCAAGGGCGACTCGACTAATGCTGCCATTTTGAAAATAGACCAATGGTGAAAAACTCCTTTATTTTTGTTTTTTGTCTCCTTCACGGCTTAACGAGAACGAAAGAAGGATGGAAGTATGCTCAGTACATACATTTTTTGTGTCCTTTTATGAGTCATAAAAAGAGATAAAAGTTTACTTGATAATTTATTTTTTCATGTTCTTTTATGATTCTGAAAAAGAGATAAAAGTATACTCAACTAGAGAGAATTATTGGTTTAATAACATGTTCCTATGTTCCAAGCGCATGGAACTAACCTAATCAATATTAATGTAAATGGTAAAGGAAAGTGAGATATACTCTTAGCAGGTTTTCTCTCCATGGGTAGGTGGATGCAAAATAGAGGCCAAATAATGCAAGAGACAGATGGTCAAGTCTACGACAATAGTGGTAAGTGGGATATGGGGAAACAACAATGCAACAGTGGGAAGCATGATGTAAGAAAAAATTGTATAGGAGGCCATTAGGAAACAACAAAAAAAACTCAGGAACCCACCACATGATATGGATAGAATATAAATGAAGAGAGGAAAATAAGGCTCAGTCATCAAGTCATGGCAGGGCTAAAGGAGGGATCCTGAGCCTACAAGGAAAACACAACATGGGCACCGAATGACCATTCAGGTTTCAATTATGGTGCGCATGAAGGGTAGGCACTACCGAACAAGTTATGAAGTGAAAATGGAGTGGCTAATGTTGCAACCTGACAAGATTTAACCTAAGGTGGTTTAATGAAAAAATGGACGGTTAATAATGCGAGATGGGAAATGCAGGGAAAAATCTATCCCTATATACCAATTTGGAAAACATGTACCTCAAGTTCAGTGGATGACACCATCTTCATAGAAAGTCCCTCTAATCTTGTCAATCATATGAAAAATTAGATAACAGAGTAAATTTAATTAAAAATGACATTAAAATAACAATAATATCAAATAATGAAAAGGAGTCGAAATACTTGGTCTCAATGTGAAAATATAACTTTTTACTGCGCAAAAAGTAATAAAAAGAAACTTACCATGGTAAAAAATCAATCTTCATTGTAGAGAGAGGTGAGTGGAGAGATTTGGAGAAAAAACCCTCTTCCAAGTGTAGGTTTTCGTAGCTTGTTATGGAGGATTGGATCAATCATTCAACTTGTTGTCAGATCCAGGTAAGAACTAGGATTTCCATCTTCATTTCATTTGTGTTTTTGACGGATTCCAGTGGGGAAATGGGAAACATGTAGGCCTGATTAGATAGAAACTGAGAGGACCAATTTTTGGGGGTCATCACGAGGAATTATACAAGAATCACATGGTTCATCATGTGAAACCTATAGGTCATCATGCGATGACCCAAGAATGTGCCTTGGCTCAAAAGGCCACACACAAAGGATTTCAAGTGTTGTGATGGGTGGGCCGCGTTTTGGACTAATTTGTTTCCTAACAGGTTTCCTATTTTTCCGTTTCTTGGATTTGTGTAGTTAACTAGACAAAATGATTGAGTGGAAAGAGGGATCCCATGAGGCCAATGAATTTTCTACCTAAGGGGATGCAATTAACTTGGAATCTCTCCGAGATTGTGGGTTGCTGAAATTATTTTAGTGCCTCTAGCTAGGATCCCATGAGTACTTATTGCACCAACTGGTTAATTATTTGGACCCTAACCAAAAATGATTTATTATCGAGGGTAAAGTGTTGCATCTAGACATGGATGATGTTTATTTCTATATCAGTTTGTCCTGGAGGGGTATATTGTGGCAAGTGGATTATTCACTAGGTGGAGATGATCACTCTATGATGGACTTCATTGAGTAGTTTTGTTGGTATGGTTCCCACCGAACGAGAGGTAGGATCCCAATACATGATATTATAGATTTGTTTCCCAATACCATACTATTTTTCATAACCCATGCAACATTATTTATGGGTTCCATAAATGACATCTATTTATACCATCTTTTCCCTACTTTTAATACCTTTCCACTTACCTAGACCTTGTATCAATCCATTTTTGTGTGATATTTGGACTGAATGTGTTTCCATTACATTTCTTTAGTACTTTACATGAATTTATTATTAAACATTATAAAAATATCATAATTGCATTTATCTTTGAGTTAATTTGAAAAGACGATGTGCTAGACAGGTTGTTGTGCAGATTGTGATATTGTCATAAGATGTATTTTGGTTCTAGTTGTTGCAACTCTGGAGTGCTACAACATATTTTTTGCAACACAACTATTGTAATCCAGTTGCAAAAAATCCCACACATTGTTTCAACTCGTTACCACAGTTGTTGCAACTCGCTAGGGAACTATTCTACGTTGCAATCCGTTGTTGCACCTCCTTACAACAATTGTTGCATCTCACCAAGGAACTATTCTAAGATACAAAACATTGTTGAAACTCCTTATAGAAGTTGTTGCAATCTGATAGGGAAATATTCTATGTTGCAGCTCCTTACAACAATTGTTGCAACTCACTATGGAACTATTATGCATTGCAACTCATCCAAAGAATGATGTTGCAATATAAAACTTGAGCCATATAAATTGTGATAAAACACAAAAAATATGATCCATTGGAGCCATGAGACATGTTGTTACTACTCTACGTGACATTTAGAAAACCATACAACAATAATTTTAATCCAAACAAATTAAAGATATGGAGATAATTGTGATTTGAAGAAAATATATTAATTTGAGTGGTTAACAAAGAATCTTGGAATTCTTGGGAAAAAGATCTTGGAATTATTTAGAAAAAGTTATTGGAGTTATTTATTGTTAATTGTTAGGAAACAATCTTGGAGTTGAATATTAATTGTTAGCTGTGAACTATTCTTTATTTAGGAAATGGTTGTAACCACTATGGATTTATTAAATCCATAAGCGGGTTTATTTAGATATTTGTTATTTCTAGTTCCCATTAAACTTAAATATAAAATA
>JZKD02S2008919.1:240146-317443 GCA_000966675.3 Picea glauca | reverse complement strand
GCGGGAGATCCAATCAGTGCGACGAAAAGAAAAAAGAGTCAGTGCGCACAAGTCATTGAGTCAGTGCAGAAAAATAAGAATATTGTGCCATACGTAAAGGGTATAAAATCCACAGACTTCCGTGCACACAAAAATCCCAGTGCCCTGGAAAAAAGACCAACGGTCAGACAATGCGACAATCCGTAAAATCACAGTTATGGAGTCAAATGCCAACTGGTAGTGATGGTTGGAATTGTGACAACCCGTACACAAAGGTAAATATTATAGCATGACGAAAAGGGTAAATTTTGAAAACAAGATGCAAAGGACAACAACTAAAACGTACAAGAGTACCACGTCTAGGATACACCGCCAAAAGTGAAAAAGGGGACAACTGTCAGTGCAGAACAATTGTCACTCCACTGTCCCGCTATAAAGTCAAAAAAAAGGGGGAAAAATTGTTCATTGTGTCAATTGCTAAGAAGAAAATGTAGATCCTATTGGAAGAGAGCTAGTGAGAGAATTCGACCGAGCATTTATCGAGTTCACAGATTTCGAGCCTCGACCCCATCAAAATGTCACCGCCACGAGTTGGAGAGCCACGTCGGGCTAGAAAAAACAAAGACAATAATTCTCGCATGACAGACGCAAGGGAGAAATTGACACTTGTAGTGGTGGATGTGGATGAAATCCACACACCAGAGTATGAAACAAATCTGTTGGCAGTAGAAGAGGAGAAAAACCCATTGCAGGCGGTTGGGCAGATGGAGGAGGACCCCAAAATAACAAAGTTCAATACTCCATGGGGGAAAGGGAAATGATAGACCGATCAGGCCATGGGTTCATCGCCACAAAGCCATGAACTAGAGGTAGCATAGGAAACAATACACGAGGGTGTACCAGAGGTGGGGGCCTCATCCTCACAATCCAAACAGAAGGGACAAGTTGAGAGTAGTGTGCACAGAGGGTCACAGTAGCAGGTAGAAGGGACCCTGGTTCTGCAAAAAATTATGAGTGGAGTGCGAGTTGATGACGACATGGTCGGCGAAGTGACTTCCATCAAATACTCCAACCATGATGTGGCCGATGTTACTAAATTTCTAGACTTGTGGTCATAGGTGTACCTAGAACGTAGGGGAGAAGGCTCATCAGGCATGCCACTATAGAGTCGGTGTAGTGGATCCTGAGGCTATATAACACTGGAATGATGAAATTACTGGATGCCCCACACTTTGGGAGAGAAAGTCCTATCAAATCCTACGTCAATCAGTTGCTTGCATGCATACATGGAATTTTTTTATGGATGGATAGGTCGGTGCCTATCACTGTCGACCTCATTGTAGGAATCACAGGGCTACCCATAGATGGGGAAAACTAAAGCAGTATTTGGAGGTAAAAACAAGAGCCAAGGCCATCTCAAATGAGATCAAGGATAAGTATGGCATAGAGCGAGAAAATAAGGGAATCAAGATCAATGACATCAATGATCCTGTGACAAGGTTTGATACCAGACTCCTCGGGTGAAAAGTAATGTGCAAGTGCCGTAAAGAGGAAGTATTGACTAGTGTGGTCATCGTCATCATGCAGTGTGAAAAGGGGAGCTTGATGATCTGGGCCCCATACCTGCTGAATTCATTTTTGGAGGACTACAAGGATACATAAGACTGGGGCTTTGAGTTCCACTACTCATGGTTACTTATCCTCATTGGCCTCATTGGATGGAAAAAACCGGTCTACAACAAGTATGTGGAGATACCGGGGAAGTGTGGCACAACTAGAACAACTAGATACATCTCATTACACAACAATGTAGATCCCAAGAGGAAGAAAGAGAACACATACATCTTTTCAAGGTACTCTGTAGAGATGTAGGACCTTATTTTAGACACATGGCACATTACACTAGAGACTGTCTAGGATTTTGGACAGGTTGCCAACTTCAGGGAAACGTTCCATAGTTTGTGGATGCAAGAAAAGGGAGATAAAGCCAAGGAATGGCTCCAACTCAATTATTGCGTCATTCAGGAGGAAATCCAAAGATAGGTCTAGGAGTGGCCTTAGGAATGGAAGGTACCAGCGATTCCAAGCGTAGTATGAACATCACAAACTCATACATAGGGAAGATCATCCGAAGCACACCCAACATTCACTAACAGGGTAGGAACCAAAAAGAGGAGTTCCCAAGGCCAAGAGGGGGGAAGTACCCCAGCCAATAAAAAATCACACACACAGAATAAACCACCAAGGGTTTCTACACAGGCCCCACCACACACAAAACAACCACTAATACACTCAATGGGAGTGTTAGAACAGGGGCAGACCCACGATTCAGCTCCAAGAGCACACCAACAAGCCCTAGCTATTTACCCTTTTGGTAGCACCTGTGAAGCAGATGGAGTCTCACCCGAAGCAACTATGAGGGGGTTGCAGGACAGAGATGTCTACAACCAGGGGAATATCAAGTGGTTCTTATTACAACAACAACATAGCATGCATCTATCATTCAACTATCTAGATCTATCCTTCACAACTATAGATCTGATCTAATACAATAAGGCAGATAACAATATAACAACATCATAGCTCAAAGCATCAATCACACACAACAACAGATGTACATGGTTCACCCTCTCTCTAGGGGTACATGCACAGAACTGTGCTTATGATATATTAAGATAAATCTTATAGTTATGATTTGCACTCTTGGCTAGCAGATCCTCTCTTTTTGTCTCTCTTTCTCTCTCCCTTCTTGTGCACCCAGCTGCAGGACTTGATCTTCGCACCCAGCTGAAGATCTTACAATACCAAAAGGCTCTCTCTCTCAGCACTTCTCTCACCCATAGTATGATATTATCCCAATAAACAATAATTGATAACAAGGCTCAACCATGGTACCGCACCGACCTAGGTCCTCTTGACCTCTATTTATACATTACAATCCCTCCCCGATAGCGTCAGGTTGAAACCTAGGTGTCAAAACCCTAATTACCAAAAACCTAGGTCAACTTGACCCATTTTCTTCGGGCTTCGCCAGCCTGTCTTTCCTTCTTCATCTCGCGGTGCTCCAAGGCATCTAATGCTGTCTTTTTCCACTTCTTGAGTCATCCTCGGTCCATCTTCCTTGCTGATATGTCATCCTTGATCTCCTCATCCAATGGCTTTCTTTTCCGCACTTCTCTCTATCTTTTCTGTTATTTTTCTCACTTCAACCCAATGACAGTCATTGTGTCTCCCACGAAGCTTGCTTTTTACCTTTTCTTCCTCGTTCTTCACTTCCTTCCATAACCAAGGGCCAACAAGCCCCCAATACTCACCTGTGACTCATCCTAAGGCACTTGAGATCTGATCCTCTTATTTTACTTAGACTTTCGACTGTGCACTGCAGCCCTTGCTTTTTTCTTTATGCCTACTTTCCATCCTTGTGCATAATGTCTTTTCTGTGTATGGTACCTAGTTTCAACTGCACCTGGTACCTGGACCCTTGTCTTCTTGATTCTATTGAGAGCTGCGAGGCAACTAGTTGTCATATTACAACTTCAACCAACTCCCATTCACCAAGCCTTCCTTTCAGTCTCCTTTCAATGTGTTCAGTTGCGCAGCTCCTCCTTCTGTAACATAGGCAACATATGGTCTAAGCCAATGCATTCTAAACTTCCCAGGGTGTTTGATAAACTTATTTTCATATCCCAGTACTAAATCACCTTACCTTAATATATTCTTGTTGATGTGTCTGTCATGATAGGCCTTTTCTCGTTCCTTTTGAATTTGGTGATGGAAGATCCCAATGAATCTGTCTTATTCTAGTTCGACCAACTATGTTAGCCTCTCATGAATAGTTCCAATATCATCCATGTCTGTAAATGAAGCAATTCTTAATCTTGGTACCAAGTACTCCATTGGGACAACACCTTCAAGACCATAAACCAACTTGAAAGGGGTCTGCATTGTTAATTTCTTGCAAGTGGTTCTATAAGCCCAAAGTATTGTTGGTACTCTTAAATCCTATTCATCCCTGTTCACACTGCAAATATTTGTCAATGTTGTCTCCAAGATCTTGTTGAATTCTTCAACCGTTCTGTTTTCTTGTGTATCGTAAGGTGTACTTTTCTAATGGTGAACTGCAAATTCGTCAGTCAGGGCTTGAACTGTCTTATTGATGAAGTGTGTACCTTGATCACTCATAAGGAACTTAGGGAATCCAAACCTGGTTATTATGTCATCAAATATAAAATGCGCAACTGTAGATGCACTACAGTCCATGACTGCTCTTGCTTCAACCCATCTAGTCATGTATTCTGTCGCAGTGATAATATACCTTTCTCCTGTGCACTTTCCTGGTGGGTTTATAGGTCCCACGAAGTCAATGGCCCATTTTTAAAATTCTTGTAGGGTCATCTATGATGCTAATGGCATCTCATCTCTTTGGGATGGTTTTCCAGCTTGCTGGCATGCATCACATGCTCTGGTACATTCTTTAGCATCTATGTGTAACTTAGGCCACCAAAGGCCAGCTTGCAGAACCTTTTGCGTAGTTTCTTTTCTTGCGTAATGTCCTCCTGCAATGCCTTCATGAGATTCTTCAAGGATCATAGGGCATTCTGCCTCCATCACACATCTTCTTAGGATCTCATCAGGTCCCATTTTATATAGCTGACCAACTATCGGTGAAAAATCTGCAGTGCACACCACTAGTTGTTTCTTCTGAGGAATTGTGTACTCACCCGGAGCCATTCCTTTGACAAGAACTGGACTATGTTTGTGAAGTGGTCATCAATATTTCTAATGGCAAGCAGTTGTGCATCTAGTAGTGTATCCTCTAGACTGGTAGGTTCTTCGCCGTGCTCCAACCTCGACAGGTGGTCTGGACCCTTATTCATTCTCCCTGACTTAACTATGATCTCAAAATCATATTCCTGAAACATGAGAAGCCATATGCATATTCTCCCCTCCAACACTGGCTTGTTGACTAGGTACTTCAACATGGAGTGATCAGTAAACATTTTAAAGTGTCCTCCCAACAGGTAGTGGCAGAATTTATGTAATGCATACACCATGGCTAGTCCCTCTCTCTCTGTAGTAGTGTAATTGATTTCAGCTATGGATAGTTTTCTTCTTTAAATTATAATGGATCATCAATGTCCCCTTGTCCAGGTTGTGCCAGTACTTCTCCTAATGAAATAGAAGATGCATCAACATGCACATGAAATTCCTTGCTCCAGTCTGGAAAGACTAGAATCGGTGCAGTCACCATCTTTTGTTTTAGTGTGTCGAAGCTCTGTTGGAATTTGTCTTTCCAACCAAACTGACAGTATTTCTTTAATAACTTCTCCATTGACACAGTAATCTGAGCATATCATTTGATAAATTTCCTGTAATAGCTAGTATGTCCTAGCGTAGTGTGCAGTTGTTTGATTGATGTAGGTGGTGGTAAATCAACTATAATTGCAATTTTGGATGGATCCACCAACAATCCTTGCTTGCATACAATATGACCTAATAACACTCCAAATGGTGAGAAGAAGATGCAGTTCTTCATGTTCAAAGCAATTTGACACTGCCTGCATTTATTCAGCATTAGCCTTAGACATTCAATATAATTTTTCAACAAACTAAAAACAGTCCAGTCATCAAAGTATTCTTCTAAACACTTATGCAAAAATTCTTTGAATGCTTCAACCACCACCCTGGAAAATATGGTTGGGGCATTCTTCAGTCCAAATGGCATTACTGTATATTGGTAGGATCCCCACTCTGTGGCAAACGTAGTCTTATGACGGTCCTCCTTGGCGATGTGGATCTGATGGTATCTTGAAAACCCATCTGTAAAAGAATATACTTCTTGGCCTCCCACATTATCCAGTAGTTCGTCTATGAAAGGTGTAGCGAAAGAATCATGTAGAAAAGCATCATTCAACTTCTTGAGATCTACGAAAATCCTTATCTCACCTGTCTTCTTATCTTGCACTACCACGGGGATAATCCACTACGACTCTTTGACAGGTTCAATAATCCCTGCTTCCAGCATTCTATTGAGCTCAATATTCACCTTTTCCTTATATTTTGGGTTCAATATGTAGTTTATTTTCTTGACTGGATTTGCATTTTGTTTCAAAGGTATTCTGATTTCTCCCATAGGTCCTTTGATTCCCTTCATATCAGTGAACTTGGTCTGGAAGAAGTCCTGATACTCGTACAATAATTCTGTGATTTTGTCAGTGGTAGCAGCATCCCAGTAATCTCCGACATTGGCAAGCTTTGGTGTCTCCTCTGTCCTGGTATTAGCTTTATTTATCTTTGTCGGATGTCCAATGAATGGCAGTTCAACTCCTGGTCCTTCCACATCTCTCTGAACTTTTGTTTCTATGATATTCACCTTCCTTGGATCATTATCTTCGTCAGCATTAATGTTGTAGCAGGTCTACAGTTTCTGGAGGGGTGCAATCCATCCATCTTCTTATTGATCCAAAGGGAGGCCAGATGACGCCTTAAATACTTTCTATCTCACCATATGAAATTCTTGATCTACTGAAGGAAATTCACTTTCAAACAAAAAGGTGGTTATAAAATTCTGGATCATACCTTCCCATTCTGAAGTGACAATGCACAACTCTGCTTGAAGGTACCAGTTAATCGGGGTGGTATCTAGCATATTGACAAATATGTGTACCCATTGTTCTTTAGGAATGTCACTCTAGGCCTCTTCGTAGCATCCTACACGGTCCTTTAGGCAACTTTGACCTGTGTACCTTGCTTCGCAGCTTCCTACTTGTGCTGAAAATCGCACTGTCATCAAAGTTTGGCATTGTGTCCAGTCTGTAATATTGTTTTTATGTGTCCCCCACCATCTTGCTGGTGTGGCTTTCATGGCTTCATCCATTGCCAAATTCCTTTGTTGTGTTGGTATACTTGTCTCAAATTCTAATAAGAATTTCTATAAGGGGTTCAACCCATCAAATGTGGGTACATTACTCATTATTGTGCCAATCAAACAAACTTCTCTGGTTAGGCTAACACATTTTATTGTAGATACTCCATACATCTAGTTCTTCCAGTTCTCCAACACTTCTTCTGAGTTAGATGAACATGTGTTGTCACTTCGCCAGCTCAGATTCCCGTCAGTTGTAGGGTTGATATAATCTTTTTGTCTGGCTGTTAATTTGTAGATGTTTTCCAGTTAAAATGTGTGGTCCTCTTCTATGATAGGTTCTGTATATCGTGGAACCTCATCTGGATATAAAGGTGCAACAACCCTAAGGCCAAATTTCTCAAATGTCATGCATCTTTTATTTATATCAACAACAATGGAATTGTCGAAGGCCTAATCAATTCCTAACAATGCAGGGTAAGGGAAACTATCATCAACAATTTCAATTACCTCAAAATCTACAAAGGTTCTTACTCCATCGATGTCCACTGGGACATGCTCTAATCGTCTGAATGGGCCGACATCTTACTGATTAGCCATGCGAATCATGATAGGGGAATATGTCAGCTTGGGTTTTCCCATTAGTGCCCAAGTCTGCTTCGTCATGAAATTGACCTCTGACACTAAGTCGAGAACCACATATTCTATCTCATATTCTACTATTTGAGCATTCAAGTGTAATTATTTATTTGTCCTTCTCCTTTTTCCAATTTGGTGCACTGCCCTATTCAGTAAGGGGTATATCTTTCCTATCTCATGCTGATTGATTAAACCTTGTAATTCTTGTACAACGCCTTTATCTTGAATCAACTTAACACAAGTGTACAAGAATTCCATGAGTTTGCTTACCTCTTTCCCTTATGTTGGTGATGCAGATGGATCAAACGCCTGAGGCATGCCATATTCTTCGATTTATGGTTGTCTCTTAGATGAAGATCCTTGATCTCCTTTCAACTCTTTTCTTGCCTCCTTGAATATTTGTCTTTCTTTCTTAACATTGAACATTGGGGTCTTTTTTGTATTTTTCCTGACTCCATGGTCATTTTCAGTATTTCCTTGGGTTGCTTTGTCTTCTCCTGTATTAGTGTCTCCTGGAGTGATAACAACGAATCTAGGGTCTGCTCCATGAGGTTCAACATATATTAGTTGTACTTGTGGGTTCTGCTGGGGTCCTCGTCTTTCCTGAATTTTAGCCAACAACACAGGGAATTCCTCTATGACATGCTCTAAGGAGTTACAGTAACTACAGGTTGTGCAGGGATTCTAAAAATCCCTTGCTAAATGTCCTAGTTGCACACAATTGTAATAGATTATTTGTCCTCAGCCTCGGCTGATACCTCCTCCTCTTCCTCATCCTTTGTAGCCACCACGAGGAGCGAAATTTCCTCTCCCCAGAAAGTTGTACTATGGAGTGTTTCCTTCTTGTTGTACTTCTCCTCGAATCTTGTATATGTCTCTCAACCTTTCATGCATGAGATCATAATCTCTACAATCCCGATCATCATGCCCTACTGATTTATAGAATGTACAATACAAGTTTGTGGATGTCTGGACATACTTCCGCATGTAGTAGCACTCTCTTGGGCGATGCCTATTTCTGCATACATTGCACCAGAGTATGTTAAGTTGCTTTAAGGGGCTCGGTGCCCTTGATGCCAAGTACTCATGAAATAAGGGACAATGTTCTTTATCATGGCCTTCAGATCTGCATCTCACACACCGGATATCTTCCATTTTGTATTTTCCCTTATCTTTCTTCATATCCTCGACCTGTAAAGTCAAACTAGTAAGCTGGATCATGATCTAGCTAATGCCTGAGCTAGATTCTCCCATCAGTGTTGATTCAAGCTTCATGGAGATCTCCAAATATTTTTTTTGAGATGCAATCTTCTGCTACATCAGAGGGACTCTTATGTGTGGTAACAATGTAATGATGAACCATTCTTTGTTCTTTTCATCAGGGATCTGGAAAGTTAATCGGTCTGTCAGGGTCTTGAATCTCTGGTCGGACTCCCAAACAAGTTCTGCTACCTTTTGTTTAATCTATTTTAGTTCTGTAATACATTGTGACTCCGAATTAGTTTTCTTAAGCTCTACAATCAATGCATTCTTCATGTCATTCAAGGGCTTAGGCTGTGCTATTCCTTGGACAAGTTTCATGTACCATCTCAGTGCGTGGTCCCTTAGCGTAGTGCTAAACTAGGTTCTCTTGATGGCTTCATCAGTGATACTTTTAATATACCATACGACCTCACACATAAACCAATGTTGATTTGGATCTTCAGATTCATCTCCTCTAAAGATAGGGAGTCTCATTTCATCTCCCATAAAGCTGACTAGGGTTCTTGCTTGAGTAGATTCTGAGCTACTAGTAACAGTACTCTAAAGACTCTGGTGGTTCTAACTATTTTTACTGCTAAGTATTGTTGGGACAATAGGAGGATTAATGTTACTTACTCCAGTAGTTCAGGTAGTTCCCGAGGCTTCTAGCTCGCTTTGACACAGTTCTTCAGCTTCCCCTTCATCTGTTCTCGTGGGCTCTAGATGCTCTTCGTCGGTTAGATCTACCTCTTCTCCACTATAGAAACCTTCTTCTTTGTAGTTTTTCTTAAACAAGTTCTCAAGGTGAACTCCTCGAAATACTTTCCCATTGCGCGTATGTCCTTCTTCTGTGTCGATGTCACTTTCCAAGATCTTGAGCATTAGCCTTTTCAGGTCCGATCAATCTACTGTATCTTCAAGATGTGGTTTTCATGCACGAGCATCTTGATTCTTATCTTCAGGAAGTGAAAAACGTTTCCTATGGGTCCTTTGAAAAATTATCTCTCGACTTGGCTATACGATTATGTTCTTCTAATAGTAAACTCGGCGATATACCCTCTGATGGTACTATCAAACCAGTGATCTACTGCTCTGGATACAACATTGTCGACTCTCTTGACCTTCTGGATCAATGCTGGTGTCCAAACAATAGGGGGTCTAGATCTTATTTCAAACTGTGTGTCAGCTAACCTAGCCAACCACTCGTGTAGTTCTTGATGGATTCCTCCAAAGAAGATCTCATGAATGTCGGTGAAGATGTATCTTTGCAGCCAATCTTCAGTGATTTATTTAGGGTTCTTTTTCTAGGCTTCAACAAATTCCTTCTCTTGATCCTCTATCCACTTTTGAATCTCTATCTTCGATAGGAACCACCTTGACATTCCCTTAAAAATATTCCTATCCTGGCAACAGAACCATTTGTTGGCACACGGGAAAAACCAAGGTTCAGCTCCAAGGGTGCACCAACAAGCCCTAGCTACTGGCCCTTTCGGCAGCACTAGCGAAGTAGATGCAGTCTCACCCGAAGCAACTATGAGGGGGTTGCAGGACAGAGATGTCTACAACCAGGGGAATATCAAGTGGTTCTTATTACAACAACAACATAAGATGCTTCTATAAGTCAACTAGCTAGATCTATCCTTCATAGCTATAGATCTAATCTAATACAATAATGCAGATAAAAATATAACAACATCAGAGCTCAAAGCATCAATCACACACACAACAACAGATGTACGCGGTTCACCCTCTCTCTAGGGCTACATCCACATAACTGTTCTTATGATATATTAAGATAAAGATTACAGTTCTGATCTGCGCTCTTGGCCAGCAGATCCTCTCTCTCTATCTCTTTCTCTCTCCCTTCCTGTGCACATAGTTGTAGGACTTGATCTTCGCACCCAACTGAAGATCTTACAATACCAGAAGTCTCTCTCTCTCAACACTTCTCTCACCCATAGTACAATATTCTCCCAATGAACAATAATTGATAAAAAGGCTCAACCACGGTACCATGCCGAACTAGGTCCTCTCGACCTCTATTTATACATTTCAATCCCTCCCCAACAACCTTAGGTTGAAACCTAGGTGTCAAAACCCTAATTAACAAAACCCTAGGTGTCTACAACCCTAGGTCAACTTGACCCGTTTTCTCCGGGCTTCACCAGCCTGTCTTTCCTTCTTCATCTCAGGGTTCTCCAAGGCATCTAATGCTGGATTTTTCCACTTCCTATGTCATCCTCGATCCATATTCCTTGTTGATCTCTCATCCATGATCTCCTCATCCAACGACTTTCTTTTCCGCACTTCTCTCCATATTTTCTGTTCTTTTTCCTACTTTGACCCAGTGGCAGTCACTATGTCTCCCATGAAGCTCGCTTTTTTCCTTTTCTTCCTCGTTATTCACTTCCTTCCATAACTAAGGGCCAATAGGGAGAAATGCACATAGAAGAGACAGACCCAGGGACCCAGGAAATACCTAAGGTGGAAGAAAGAAGTGCAAGGATACATGAAATGCTCGAGGAGGAAGAACAAGGGACAAGAACCTAGGAGATTTATGAAGCGAGAGAAATAGGGAAAACCACTACATGGGATACCCAGAGGCCCACTAGTCCCAAGCCATCAACTACCCAGGAGAAGCAGTTAGGGGAGCACACCAGTGGTGGCCAAAATAAGGCAAAGGCACATAAGCCACAGAGCCATATCTCACTAACCACGGATGATGTGGAGTTAGTGGCCGCAAAATTTGAGGAGAGACTGGCTGAAGTATGGGATAATGTGGAGAAGTACAGGGCTTCAATCATCGATGAAGTGCAAGAGGAGAAAACTGTGATAGATAAGTTAAGGATCAAAGCAACACAATAACCAAAATAACACCCATGCAGGCTAAGGAAGTAGTGCTAGTGTCTGAGATAGTACAGTTTCTAGCATATCCAAGCACCAATTTCATCATCACACTGGAGATGATGTTCATTGATGAAGAAATAATGCATAAACCCCTTAAAGACATCAAGACGTTGGATGTGGCATTCGCCAAGATTCCAACAAAAGTGATGTACAAAATTAAGGTGAGTGTCGCACAGGAGATTCATTCCAGAGCAGGCATGGATGCCATAAACCTACAAATATCCCAGGCATAGACTCTCTCGATGAAGGAATCCCTCAACCTTGAGGTGTAGTAGAAAGAGAAATCACAACAAAAAGTGGAGGAGATGGAGCAGCAAATCCAATGTTGTTTTAGGCAATTCTCGAAAGCGAGGAGGCAGGGTCGTCGAAAGAAAAGTTGCACAGGATAGAGAAGAGTATCCAAGAATACAAGGAGAAGATCAAAGAGCTGGAGGAGCATGTCACACCCACTACTCCTCCAGAATTCAGAGTGCAGCAGGAATAGGAGGAAAAAGAAGCTATGGAGGCCATTGGCCAAAGCATAATGACAATCACTGAGTTGTTAGAGAAGATAGCGCAGCTACGGAATAACCTCCTAGAGGATGGAAGCCTCCAAGAACTACAAGAGAAGGAAACCAACATCCATGCAGCAGTGGCAGAGGTGAAGCAACAACAAAAAATAGTGTCACCGTTGAAGAAGATAAAAAAAACCACCGAGATGAAGGACCTGCAACTGGAAGAGAAAGAGTTGCAAGAACATAAGACAACAAGACGGGTGTTTTTGTATCCCCTGTAATAAAAAGTGGAGAAGCTGGTCATGGAGGGTGATGCAGCTAAGAAGAACATTGAGTAGATTGAGACTAAAGGCAGAGAGATACTACAGTCTCCTATAACAGAGAAGGTGTACCTGTATGGATGAAAAGAGAAGTCAAGCTCAACAACAATGCCAACAGATAATAGAGATGTATGATACAGTGCAAGAGGTAGTATCTGATGTAGGAAGCAAGTAGTGGCAGTGGAATAAGTCAAGAAGTGACTCTGGATGCTTCACGATTTCAGTGTTGGGGGCCTGTTGGGCACAAGCCCATTTTGGGAAAAAGGCACGACCTAGAGGAAAGATAGTTAGCAGAAAAGAATGTGAGGCATCCATGAAAGAAGAGGGGAAAGAAAGAAAACTGGAAGAAAAGGTAGCAGAAGAAAATGCACATGTAGAGGAGAAAAGCGCGCAAGGCCAGCATGAAAGAAGACATAACTAGGTTAGGGTTTTGGTAAGAGAATGTAACAATTGATGAGCTAAGAATAGATATAAATAGAAACCTAGGAGGTCTATGGGGGGTTTGGTGTCTTTGATGGTTGTTATGAGTGACTCGCTCGATATAGAGTAATAGGTGTGTAACACAAATATGATCCGATACCTTTTTGTAAGTTGTTGAGCTATGGGAGGGAAAAGTGACTATAACTTGAGGGTTAGATCACAGGATGAGGAGCCTAGTGTGATCTAGTTAGCCTCGTAAAGGTTGAGGAGTATGTTTTATGAATGTATGAATGGATTTTAAGTGCGCGTGGTGCCATATATGACAGAGCCATAATAAAAGAACCTTAGATCCAAACCTTTGTGGAGTTAGCGGAGGAGGGGGTGAACTGCGGTAAATCATGTGTTGTGTGGAATGATTATTACTTATGTCTTTGATGTCAATGGTTAGATATTATATGAATGCTTTGACGAAGTAGTTAGATATGTTGATTTACATGCATGCATAAGGAACAACATAGTAACTAAGATCGATGAATGACATAAATATTGCTTTAATAACTAGATAAAACTCTCATTGTGCAACTAACATACCCCCATTCAATCTTGGACTGCAAGAATGTGAGTATTATAGTCACCCATTAAGACGATCTCGGGTGATACTGTGCAGTGCACTCTGTGTACTGTGTTTCCTTTTGGTTTACCAGGAGGGCCGATAGTTTTATAGGCTTTGTTGGATCCATAGTAGACCTGAACTTGGGTCAATCATGCTAAAGGTATAACTCAGAGATAAACAAACCAGCACTACTCTACATGACAATTATGGATCCATGCAACAATAATGTTAATCCATGAAAATTAAATATATGGAGATAATTGTGATTCCAAGACAAAATATTAGTTTGAGTGGTTAACCAAGAATCTTTGAAATCTTGGGAAAAAGATCTTGGAATTATTTAGCAAAAGATATTGGACTTATTTATTGCTAATTGTTAGAAAAATATCTTGGAGTTATTCATTAATTGTTAATCATTAGTCGGAAACTATTCATTATTTAGGAAATTGTTGTAACCACTATGGATTTATTAAATCCATAAGTGGGTTTATTTAGATATTTGTTATTTCTAGTTTCCATTGAATTTATGTATAAATGGGAGAACTCTCTCCATTATTCCAGGGGGGGAGCTCGTAGAGAAATTTTCTAATGATAATGAAATAATTCATATTGAGCTTTTATTTTAATTATTGACTTATAGTTTCCATAGTGTATGGTTTAATTAATTTGATTTATTTTGCATATTTATAATAGACTGATTTATTTAATTAATTAATTTGTTCATTACATTTATTGCAATCATGAAATGTTTAATTGTTTATTGTTATGTAAATTATGTAGTTGATCATTCACGTAGAATTGCATTTGTTTATTCTTTTCCATTACATTTAAGATTTAGTTTGCATTCATGTAAGGTTTGAATAACTTTTCTTAACACAATGACTATATTTGTTGGTCTGAGTAATGATAGGGATCATCTTGGCAAGGCCTAGGATTTGATTTTGAGGACTTAGATAATTTCTTTTCCAACGAGTAGTTAATCAATATCCTTTCATCATGTGTGATTTATTTTCATCAAGTGTGGTGTGCTATTTCAATTATACAAGAGTAATTTAGGATTTCGATTCTACGATTATTCTTACTACACATAGTTGGGGTTATTTCGGGAGACAGTTGAGTCATACTCTCGATACCTGCATCCTATGTGTTTCTTTTCAAGAAAGTGCGTGTTCCTATAATTAGATTGTTGGGGTTGCTTCGGGGGATATTTGATTCATACTCCTGATACCTATAGTTGGTGTGTTTCTTTTCCAACATATTTTTCTCCTTTTAGAAACATTTGACATTAAATTTCATGCAGGTATGATATTTACTTTTCTACAAAAATGTGAATTTTATTTCCTTCAAATAACTTTAGAACCTTACCAATTTTGTGAATTGTTCATACTCTCCTTGCAAAGATAATCATTGACACTATGACTACAACACATTAAAAAATAATTCTTCTTTCATCTGCAATGCATGACAGTTTGCAAGTTCCATATGAGCCCGAGATTGATAATTAAATGCACAGTCTTTTTAGTTGTCTTTCTGAGAAATTAGAAAGGTGATTAAAAAGACCCGACAAGGATCAACATGACTAAATTTAGTAATGAATACCAATATGAAAGTGGCACTAATGTGCTTGGAACTGACAATATTTGACTAGTGTGAGGGAGTCTTAACTAACATGAAGATGAAGTTGTATCAGTGTAATAAGGGAAATAACAAATAGTTCAGGTTTGGCTCCCTCCTAGTGACTATTTTCCCCAAGCGGGTGCCTCAACTAAGGCCCAAGATAGTGATGGTTGAGCCAAAGCCTCAAGATTGATCCAGGTGGATATTGGTGGCCACACACCTACTCCAACTGGCTTCTCTGGACAATTTTTAGTTCACCACGTTCTTCTGTAATTCTTTGTAATTGTGGGTTCTACACTTCTGGGGCTATCTAAATCCCTACACAACTTCCAGGTGGATATTGGAAGCCACCCACATAATCCAACTAGCTTATTTTGGAAGTTTTCATGTTATTTCATCTTTCTGTACTTCCAGGGTTGTTTTGGGACTCTAGACATTGTTTTTTTTTTATTTCCACAGTCAAACTATAGATGAATTCAAAGTTTGAAGGATTAATGTGCAGTTCTTGAAAATACATTTCCAACGGGCTATCATGCACCTAAAATGGAGGTCATATGCAAACGTTACGGCCCTGAGAAGTTGAGGTACCAAATTACCCATTGGGGCCCACATAAATTTTGGGGTTTCATCTCCTAGGGTTAGGTTTCTGGATGTCTAGGCTTTTGGCATTCATGAGTAATGTTAAAAAGGCCTCTAGAGCCTCATTGTAATCATTATGCTAAGACAGATGCACGTAGAAACCACATATCTCCTCAAATATAGCTACCGCCATTTGAGCAAGTTATTTTCAGTTCTGCAGTTTTACAGTTTCAACCTATTTTATTTATTCAATATAATTTATTATTCACTCGATATGTGTTGTTGTCATCCATATATCTGTGTTATTGTATTTAGTCTGTTATTCATTTCATCCTACTCATAAATCTGGATCAATGGTATCAAAGCAGTATGTTCTTTATTTATTTTTCTTCGTGCATGTCCCTGACAAGATATGGGTACAATAAGTTGGGACTCGAACCAGTCGATAAATTGCAATATTGGTCATGTTGAGCCTGAAAACAAACCATGGGGGAAGAAAATAAATATAACGGAGCACGAGATCCTTTAAAACTGTTTCTTAAAGAATCCCTTGCATGAAAAAGGAATGAAATGATGGACAACTTTGCATAGATCCTTCGACGGCTACCCATAGGAGACACATCCTCATAAAGAGGCCATGAAACCCCCTTCAAGGTTCAAGTAAATTTTTATATTCCATTATTTGAAGTATTGATATATGCAGATGTTGTAGATAAATGGTTGAATCTGCTCGAAGGGTATTTTCGGTCCACAATTTTTTCGAAATGGAAAATATTAATTTTGCACTCCTTAAGTTTGTCCCCCATGTTAAGGACTCGTATGATACTTACTATGAGCAAAGGGCCATAGAGGAATCTGCAATATTTTCAGTCACCCCCACATGGGATTCCTTCAGGGATTCCATTAAAGAATAATACTACCATGTTGGAAGCTATGAGGACTAGTACACAATATGGACCATGATGCGTCAGGAAAGGGACCAGACAATACCGGATTTTACCAATATTTTCCATACCCTACGCACCAAATTGGGTATCAAATACTCTGAGCAATGTTTGATGCTCAAATACCATGGTTTTCTACATAGATACATTCAAACATAAATGGATTTTCTGGACATCACATCATTAGGTGTGGTTTATAGATATGCTTTCAATATCGAGTAGAAATTTAAGTGGAAGAGGCGAGGGTTTGGCTCTGTAAAGTCCTCACATCCAAAGAATGAAAAAGGTGGCCCCAAACTATAAAATAAGGGTCAAAGAAAATATGTCCACTCTCAGGAAAACCAGTCCAAGTTGCAACACAAGAAGGGTAATGAGAAGTAGAAGAAGGACATGGGAAACTGGTGTGAATACCCTAAAACCCCTTTGCACAACACCAAAGAATGTCGCTCCAAGTAGTCATTGGTGGCCAAGATGAAATCTTTCGAGTCAGAGGTAGATTCTAACTCCAAATCAAATCTAGAAGGAGGGAGTGGATTATTGATTTCGAACCCAATGCCATTGTCACTACCACCAAAGTCCATCTAAGTGAACTAGAAGAATCATAGGAAGGGGAACACCTCTTTCATTCAGAGATGTGGGTAAAGGGGGCTCCGCTTCATTTCATTGTCGATATAAGAAGTCAAAAGAACCTAATCTAAGCATAGGTCATCCAGTGGATGAACCTGTTGATGAGACCACACTCGTATCCCTACACCATTAGTTGGATTCACCAAGGAAGAGATCTTCACATCAACCAACAATGTCGTCTTCCCTAAGTTTGTGATGTTCTTTTAGGACAACCATATTTATGGAAGTGACATGATGTGCATGAGTCTAGACCCCACAGTGTTATTATTACTTTGGGTAGACAATTGTTTAGGATACCAGAGGTAGCACCGCCTACCACTATTTCTTTAATCTCTGCTAAGAAATGCAGTAAGGTCATTTCATAGACCGGGAAGTTCGTCCTCTTTGTGATCCATGCTCAAAGTAAGAAGAAGTTTGTTTCAACATCCATGGCCTCTACATAGAGCCTCTCTTTGCATCAGGAGAAAGTGGATGGGATCATGGAAGAGTAGAGAGACATATTCTCCTCACCCATCAGGGTACCAATGCACTGCCAAGTCAAGCATCCAATTGATATAACCCCTAGTGAACCTCTTTCTAATGGATCGGTCTACCATCCCTCACTAATGGAAAATGAAAAAATCAAGCATCAGATCCAAGAGTTGCTTCAAAAGTGGCAGATCATACCCAACTCCTCCCCTTGTGGAAGCCCAATTGTACTGGTGGAGAAGAAATACAAGAACTGGTGGATCTGCATTGATTATAGAGAATTAAACAAAATCAAATTCAAGAACTGATACCCTATTCCTCGATTTGATGACCTTCTTGACCAACTCAAGGGGGAAAAGTTCTTCAATGAGATTGACCTAAATTCTGGCTACTACCAAGTTCCCATCGAACCAATTGATGTATGGAAGACATCTTTCAAATATAAATAAGGTCTCTTTGAATGGATGGTCATGCCCTTTGGCTTAACAAATGCACTAGCCACTTTCATGAGGTTGACAGATGATGTATTTATACCCTTCACCAACTCTTTTGTTGTGGTATATCTGGATGACATCCTCATCTTCAGTAGAACTTGGGAGGACCACATGTAGTATAGTCAATTTGTTTTGAGTACTCTGTGGTAGCATAAGCTATATGACTCCTTGTAAAAATGCTGCTTTGGAATGAACAAGGTCCAATACTTGGGATGCATTGTTGATGAGAATGGGGTACATGTGGATCCAACTAAGATCCAAGTCATCCATGACTGGCCAGCCCCAGTATGAGCATTTTATGATCTTAAGAATTGCTTGTTCTCATCTCCATTACTCTCCTTACCTGATCTGCAACAACTGTTCGAGATTGAGATTAATGCATTCGACTATGTTATAGGAACAGTTCTCACTCAACATGATCATCCAATAGAATACCATAGTGAGACACTCTCAGATACCATCCATAAATACCCCACCTATGACAAGGAAATGTATTCCATTGTGAAAGCCTTGAATCAATGGAAACATTACATTCTGGTAAAGGAGACAATCATCCACATTGATCACAAGACTTTGTAGTTCATACAGACAAAACGAAAGTTGCAGAGCGACCGCCACAAAAAATGGTCCACATACCTACAATAATTCCATATCAACATCAAGTAAAAGACAGGGAGAAAAAATTGTGTCATTGATTGCCTCAATTGACCTGCCGTGGATGCACTCACCACCGTGCTCCATTCTTTTGGGCATGGGGCATATGAGTGGCCCCAACTTTATCAGCAATATCCTAACTTCACCACCACCTATCACCTCTTGGGTACAGGTGTGGATGTCACCAATTTTCACATTAAGGATGGAATATTATTCCATCTAGGCCATCTTTGTGTTCCTGCAAGAGAGCGTGCAAATCTAATTTTGGAGGCTCACAACAGTTGGATGGCAACACATTTTGGCATGGAGAAAAATGTGGTCGTTCTAGAAAAAAAAAATATTTTCCAAAACTTAGATAGGACATCAGAAAGTATATCAAATCTTTCATTGTCTATTTCATTTCCAAGCCAAACATCAAGAATAAAAGCTTATATACCCCTCTTCCTACTCCCAAGAGGCCTTCGACATCCATATTGATGGATTACATGTCTTGCCTTTTGTCCACCAAGCAAGGAAATGATTATGTATTTGTGGTGATTGATCGGTTTTCGAAGATGGCCATTATCATAGCCAACAAGAAGAGGATCACAATGACACATACTGCTAAGATCTTCTTCAAACGAGTGTGGTTCCATTTTGGGATACCACATACCATCATGTACGATTGAGATAGTAGGTTCCTCAACACATTTTTGTCAAGTCTCTGGTCACTGTTGGACACCAAGATTACTAAATCCACTACATTCCACCCTCAAAATCATGGACAAATAGAGGTCATGAATCAGATTACTATGCACATCATGTGCATGTATAACTCTAAGCATCCATGTACATGGAATGAGACTCTTCCCTATGTTCAACATAGCTACAACAAGGCTCTTCATAGATCCACCGACCATATCCCCTTTCAGGTGGGGCCGAGATTCCAAACCTTGGGTCCCATTGATGTTGCACTACCTCTTGCAGCTACACAAAAAATTATTCCCATGTTTAGTCTAAGGCTAAAAAATCCACCAAATTCATTGAGAGGATTCAACACATCCGCCAATAGGTCCATGAGATTTTGCAGAAAGACAATAATACGTACAAGAAGTGTCGTGATCAACACTGGGTACCACACAAGTTTCAGGTGGGGGAAAAGGTATAGTTACATTTTTATAAAGAACACCTTACAGGGCCCCATCAGAATCACTTTCCACTTCTCTATGGTCCTTATACTATCACCAAGGTTGTGGGTGACAATGATTTTGATCTCAACACTTCGCCCTTCCTTGGCTTGCACCCAGTGTTCAATTTGAACCTCCTCCGACCATATTTTCCACCATTATTGGACACCTCGGATATCGCAGAATAGTTGACACCAACATAACTGAACCCTGGTTGCATGGAACATGCATCTACTAATCAGATAGTGAACAGATAGGTCAAGGGAACTTGCCAATAGAGGATCCATATTTATGGGGTTGTCAAGGTAGGGAAGCTCTTGCACCAAGGAAAGTGTCTCACACGGAGCCAAATTCAACAGAAATTTCCTCATCTGATGGGGGCACTCAACACATTGGATACTATTTCTTCCTAAGGGGGGAGGACTGATCTAGGTGGATATTGGTGGCCACCCACCTATTCCAACTGGCTCCTCTTAACAGTTTTTAGTTCAACACGTTCTTATGTAATTATTTGTAATTGTGGGTTCTACACTTATGGGGTTGTCTAAATCCATACACAACTTCCAAGTGGATATTGGTCACCACCCACCTAATCCAACTGGCTTATTTTGGATTTCTTCATGTCAATACATCTTTCTGTACTTCCAAGGTCCTTTTGGGGTGCTAAACAGTGTTTTCTTGGCTTGACATAGTCAAATCGTAGTAAAATTTAGAGTTTGATGGCATAATGTGTAGTTCTCAAAATTACCTTTCCAATGGGCTATCATGTTTCTAAAACAGAGGTTGTATGCAAAAGTTACAACCCCGAGAAGTTGAGGTAACAACTTACCCATTGGGGCCCCAAAAACTTTTGGTGTTTCATCTCCTAGGGTTAGGTTTTTGGATGTATAGGGTTTTGGAATTCATCAGTAATGTTAAAAAGGCCTCTGGAGCCTCATTATAATCATTCTACTCATCCATATGTGCATATAATCCACATCTCTTCTCAGAGATAGCTACCACCATTCGAGAAAGTTTCTTTTAGTTTTGCAGTTTTACAGTTTCAACCTATTTTATTTATTCAATAGAAGTTATCGTTCACTGGATATCTATTTTTTTTCTCTTTATCTTTGTGTTATTGTATTCAGAATGTTATTTATTTCATTTCGCACATAAATCTGGATCAAAATCCACCTATGTCATTATGGGTTGAGTACATGGGAAGGGTACCATGTGATAACATCGAGAGAACTATAGGACTGGTTTCACCATTTTGTTGCATGACTAGATCATTAGTATAGAGGATTTTACCTATGTTGGGACCAATTCCATGCAGGATTCAAAGCTTCTTCTCCTCATGGGTGAGGTTTGGAGCTGAATGTGTAAGTGATTTTGGTTTTTACATATTTCATTTTTTTTGTATTTTTGGAATATATGATTTTTTTGGTGGGTGCAATGTAACTTACACAATTTCATTTCGTCGTAGATTTAGGACGGGAGAATAAAGAGGAATGGGGCTGAGGTATTTGTCAGAGCAGTGGTGAGGAGTTATCATAGAGGGAGGGAGGTGGAAACAATGAAGAGATGTGTTGTGTCCTTCCCAACTTGGAGGGGATGATAATAGGATTCCCCCCATGCCAGAGGATGAGATGCCCATACACCTATAGTGACATACAAAAGGTGTTTCCAACCCATTCCTCCAACTTCTCCAGAATTTATCTCAAGCAATTTTATGCTACCATGGTATTCAACATCGAGATGACTAGCCAATGACACCCTTATTTTGTACCAAACATGAATATTAGTCGGTCGACATTGTTTTTATTAGGAGGCCAGTAGAACCCCAATCTTGTATATGCACCTCATTTTTTAAGGATGTAGCACACTTTTTGGCATATAAATACATATGTTTGTTTCAGATGATACTTATGTCTGTCTAATGATGTGATTGATAACCCATGTTTATTTACATGCATGCTAAAAAACTAATTTAATGAGACAGATTCCAATCTAACACATAATTAGCCAATGAATCAGCCAATGTATTAGAACCTCTTAAAATGTGACAACATGCAATGTACTGAAAGGATGTTCAAGAAGGATAACTTGCAAATACCTACGCAATAGGACGATATTTAGGACACTATATGTGCGACTCAACTATGAGAGAAAAAACTGGGAGTCCAACCTAACAATTAAACGACGCATGCCAAGAGTGAGAGCCTTAGATAATAGTTCAGTGACAACACTTTCAAAAATTGAAAGCACACTTTTGTAGAAAAATAAATATCACACTTGCAAGAATGTAAATCACTCGAGAAAATGGTGGGTTTCTCATCCCTGCTCTCAAACACCTGCGAGGATCAATAAATAGTAGATTATGGTAGTCCCTTACTCTCAACCACCTATGGGGATTGGATAGAAGCACACAACACATAAGTAGATCTAATCTAAATCACTCGTTCTTGAAAATAAATACACAAGCTACATATGTATCAGGAGTATGAATCAATTTTCCCCCGAAGAAACCCCAGCTATGTGCAGTAAAAATTATTGCATAAATGAAATTCACACCACACTTGTTGAAAAAAATCACACATTCTGAAAGGAAATTGATTAACTATTTTATCAAAAATAAATTAACTAAATTGTCTAAATCAAAGCCTAATCCTTTCCAAGATGATCCATGTCATTATATAGACCAACAAATATAGTCATTTCATTAAGCATAGTTATTCCATTGCATAAAAGAATGCAATACAATCTAAAATTAATTTATTAGAAACAAATGAATAAATGAAATCCGACATGAACACTTGATTGCATAAATAGACACAACCTCACATGAATAATCTAATTACATGAACAAATTGAATCACGAAACTAGTTATGAAATTAAATTAAATAAATCCTACATGAAATTACACAACAAGAAATCAAAAAAACCATCTAAGCTACACAACACTCTATTGTATTGGAGTGGGCCCTGCGTCCATAGAATAGAGTGTTGATATTATTTTATATCAAAAACTACAACATAAATCAATTAAATTAATTAAGTTAATCAAAATAAATCAATCTATTACAAATATGAAAAGGAAATAAATCAAATAAATTAATTAAATCACGCATTATGAAATTTATAAAACTACAATTAAAATAAAAACCCACTCCATTGTCATTTGGAGATTGCTCTAAGAGTCCTCCCCGAATAATGGAGAGAGTGCTCTCTTTGATACATAAATTAATGGAAACTAGAAATAATGAATATCTAAATAAACCCACTTATGGATTTAATAAATCCATAGTGGCTACAACAATTTTCTAAATAATGAACAGTTTCCATGATCATTGCTAACAATTAGCAAATAATAAATAACTTCCAAGATGTTTGATAATAATTAGGAAACAATAAATAAATCCAAGATATTTTTCTAATAATTAGTGAACAAATAACTCCAAGATATTTGCTAACAATTACAAAATATTAAATAACTCCAAGATCTTTTGCTAACAATTACCAAATAATAAATAACTCTAAGATATTTTTCCCAAGAATTCCAAGATTCTTGGTTAACCACTCAAACTAATATTTTGTCTTGGAATTGCAAAATTATCTCTGTATCTTTGATTTTCTTGTAATAATATCATTGTTTCATAAATCTATAAATGAAAAATATGTGAGAACATCACTCAACGGCTCAAGGTTCCTTGGATGAGTTGCAACACAGGCAGAGTTACAGCAGTGGGAACCAAAATACATCCAGTGGCGATATCACATTTTGCACAATAACCTCTCTGGAATATCGTATTTGCAGATTAAATCAAAGATAAATGCAATATATGTTATTTCTATAATATTTAACCATAATTCATATGAAAATACTAAAGAAATGCAATGGAAATCACCTTGGTTCTTGATCTAGTTTATTTTTTGGCACAAAATGAGAGCGAAGATATAAAAAAAAATAATGTACAGAGATATCTCAGATATCCAATAATATAATAGAAATGTATCAGAGATGAAACCATAAACACAAAGATACAATAATACAAAATTTTCTATTAATGAACGAAAATGTACAAAGACTATAAAAATACAGAGTGAAAGACTCGTTAGAATGGTGGCAGCTTATCTCTAAGACGATATGTGATAGCTACTCGCATTCGTGAGAAGATGATTTTACAATGAGGCTCCAAAGACATTTTTATAATAAAGAAAATCCAAAACCCTAACCCCAGAAGATGAAAAGCCAACAATTTTGTGGACCCCGTTTTGGGTAGTTTGGTGTATCAACTTCCCGGGGGCGTAACTTTGCCATACAATCTCTGTGTGGGGTGCACAATAGCTCATTGGAAAGGTATAGTCAAAGAGATTCATTTTGGGGGATAAATGAGAGTCTTTGAGTATAATATATAATCTCTATACCAAAAAACCTTCATTTAGGCCCTCAAAATGGCCTCGGAAGTTAAAAACTACTAAAAATAGTAAATTGCCAAAATTGTCAGAAAATTATTTTGAGAGAGTTGGAAAAGGTGGGTGGCCACTGATATCCACCTGGATCAATTGTTGGCCCTGGGTTATGAAAGGAAGCGAAGAATGAGAAAGAAAAGGAAAAAAGCGAGCTTCATGGGAGACACAGTGACTGTCACTGGGTCGAAGCGAGCAAAAGAACAGAAAATATGGAGAGAAGTGCGGAAAAGAAAGCCGTTGGATGAGGAGATCGAGGATGAAAAATCAACAAGGAAGACAAACCGAGGATGAATCAAAAAGAGGAAGAATCCAACATTATATTCCTTGGAGCACCGCGAGATGGAGAAGGAAAGACAGGCTGGCAAAGCCCGAAAAGAATGGTTCAAGTTGACCTAGGATTGTAGACACCTAGGGTTTTGGTAATTAGAGTTTTTGATACCTAGGTTTCAACCTAAGGATGTCGATGAGGGAGTATAATGTATAAATAGAGGTCGAGAGGACCTAGGTCAGGTCGGTACTATGGTTGAGCCTTGTTGTTGATTATTTCTCATTGGGAGAATATTGTATTAAGGGTGGGAGAAGTGTTGAGGGAGAGAGCCCTCTAGGATTGTAAGATCTTCAGCTGGGTGTGAAGATCAAGTCCTGCAGCTGGGTGCATAGGAAGGAAGCGAGATAGAGAGAGAGGATCTACTAGCCAAGAGCATAGATCATAACTGTTAGCTTTACCTTAATATATCATAAGAACATTTCTGTGGACGTAGCCCTAGAGAGAGGGTGAACCATGTACATCTATTGTTGTGTGTGTGATTGATGCCTTGAGCTCTGATCTTGTTATATTGTTATTTGCATTATTGTATTGGATCAGATCTATAGCTGTGAAGGATAGATCTAGATAGTTTAATGATAGATGCATGTTATGTTGATTGTTGCAATAAGAACCACTTAATATTCCCCTGGTTGTAGACATATTTGTCCTACAACCCCCTCATAGATTCTTCAGGTGAGACTGCATTTGCTTCGCAGGTGCTGCAGAAAGGGCCAGTAGCTAGGGCTTGTTGGTGTGCTCTTGGAGATGAACCCTGGGTTTGCCCATGTGCCAACAAATGGTTTTGTTGTCGGGACTATAATCTTTTTAAGGGAATGTCAAGGTGGTTCCCATCGAAGACAAAGATTCAAAAGTGGGTAGAGTATCAAGACAAGGACTTCGCTGAATCCCAGAACAAGAACCCTAAAATAAGCACTGAAGATTGTCTACAAAGATACATCTTCACAGATATTCACGAGATCTTCTTTGGAGGAATCCATCAGGAGTTACATGAGTGGTTGGCTAGGTTAGCTGACACACAGTTTGAAATCAGATCTAGACCCCCTGTGGTTTGGAAACTAGCATTGATCCAGAAGGTTAAGAGAGTAGACAACACTATATCCAGAGAAGTAGATCACTGGTTTGATAGTACCATCAGAGGGTATATCACTGAGTTTGTTATTGAAAGAACATAATCGTATAGTCAAGACTAGAGATACCTTTTCAAGGGACCCAGAGGAAAATTTTTGCACTTCTTGAAGCTAAAAATCAAGATGCTCTTGCATGAAAACCACATCCTGAAGATACAGTAGATTGATCAGACCTGAAAAGGATAATGTTCAAGATCTCAGACAGTGAGAATGAAACAAGAGCAGGGCATACACGTAGTGGGAAAGTATTCTAAGGAGCTCACCTTGAGAATTCGTCTAAGCAAAACTATGGAGAACAAGGTTTCTATAGTGGAGAAGAGGTAGATCTAACCGACGAAGAGCATCCAGAGCCCACTGGAACAGAAGAAGGGGATGCTGAAGAACTGCACCAAAGCAAGCCAGAAACCTTAGGAACTGCGCAAACTACTGAGGTAAGTAACATTAATCTTCCTTTTGTCTCAACAATACTTAGCAGTCAGAATAGTCAGAACCACTAGAGTCTTCAAAGTACTATTACCAGTAGCCCAGCATCTACTCAGACAAGAACCCTAGTCATCTTTATGGCAGATGAAATGAGACTCCCTATCTTTAGAGGAGATGGATCTGAAGATCCAGATCAACATTGGTTTATGTGCGAGGCCGTATGGAATATTAAAAGTATCACCAATGAAGCCATCAAGAAAACTCAGTTCAACACTAGGCTAAGGGACCGCGCATTGAGATGGTACATGAAACTTGTCCAAGGACTGGCACAACCTAAGCCCCTAAATGAGATCAAGAATGCATTGATTGAATATTTTAAGAAACCTAAGTCGGAGTCATAATGTATTATAGAACTAAAAGAGATTAAACAAAAGGTAGAAGAACCTGTTTGGGAGTTCGACTAGATATTCAAGACCTTGACAGGCCGATTAACTTTCCAGATCACCAACGAACAGAACAAAGAGTGGTTCATCGCTGTGCTGTTACCACACATAAGAATCCCTTTGATGCAGTAGACGATTTCATCTCAGGCAGAAGCTTTGGAGATCACCATGAAGCTTGAATCAACACTGATGGGAGAATCTAGTTCAGGCATTAGCTAGATCATGAGCCAGCTAACTAGTTTGTCTTTACAGGTTGAGGATATGAAGAAACATAAGGGGAAAGACAAAAGGAATGATATCTGGTGTGTGAGATGCAGATATGAAGGCCATGATAAGGAAAATTGTCCTTTATTTCATGAGTACTTGGCATCAGGGGCACTGATCCCCTTAAAGAAAGTTGACCTACCCTAGTGCGAGATATGCAAAAATAGGCATTGCGCAGGTGAGTGCTACTATATGCAGAAGTATGTCCAGACACCCAAAAACTTGTATTGTACATTCTACAAATTAGTGGGGCATGATGATCAGGATTGTATATCTTATGATATCATGCATGAAAGGTTGAGAGACATATACAAAATTCAAGGCGAAGTACAACAAGAAGGAAACACTCTGCAGTACAACTCTCTGGGGAGAGGAAATTTCACTCCTCGCGGTGGCTACAGAGGAAGATGACTAGGAGGAGGTATGGGCTGAGGCCGAGGACAAATAATCTGTTACAACTGTGTGCATCCAAGACATTTAGAAATGGATTGTCAGAATCCATGCACAACCTGTAGCTACTGTAACTCCTTTGAGCATGTCAAAGAAGAATGCCCTATGTTGCTGGCTAAACTGCAGGGAAGACAAGGACCCCAATAGAACCCACAAGTACAACTAGTATATGCTGAACCTCACAGAGAAAACCCTAGAGTCGTTGTTATTACTCGAGGAGGCGCTACTACAGGAGAAGATAGAGCAACCCAAGGAAGAACTGAAAATGACCACGGAGTCAGGAAAGCTACATAAAAGACCCCAACGTTCGATGCTAATAAAGAAAGGAAAATATTTGAGGAGGAAAGGAAAGAGTTCAAAGGAGATCAAGGATATTTATCAAAGAGACAACCATAAATCAAAGAATACAATATGCCTTAAGTGTTTGATCTGTCTTCCTCACCAGTAGAAGGGAAAGAGGTATGAAAACTCATGGAATTCTTGCACACTTGTGTTAAGTTGATTCAAGATAAAGGCATTGTACAAGAATTACAAGATTTAATCAAGCAGTATGAACTAGGAAAAATAGACCCCTTGCTGAATAGAGCAGTGCACCAAATTGGAAAAAGGAGAAGGAAAAATAAAGAATTACACTTGAATGCTCAGATAGGAGAGTATGAGATAGACTATGTGGTCCTTGACTTAGGGTCAGAAGTCAATGTCATGACGAAGCAGACTTGGGCATTGATGGGAAAACCCAAATTGATATATTCCCCTATCAGGATTTTCATGGCTAATCGGGAAGATGTCAACCCATTTGGATGATTAGAGCATGTCCCAGTGGACATCGATGGAGTAATAAACTTTTCAGATTTTGAGGTAATTGAAATTGTTGAGGATAGCTGCCCTTACCCTGCATTGTTAGGAATTGATTGGGCCTTCGACAATTCCACTGTTGTTGATCTAAAGAAAAGATGCATGACATTTGAGAAAGTTGGCCTTAGGTTCGTATCACCCTTAGATCCAGATGAGGGTCCACGATACACATAACCCATCAGAGAAGAGGACCACGCATTTTAATTGGAAAACATCTACAAATTAACATCCAGACAACAAGATTATATCAACCCTATAGCTGACAGAAATCTGAGCTGGAAAAGTCACAGTGCATGTTCGTCTGACTCAGAAGAAGCACTGGAGAACTGGTAGAACCAGATGTACAAAGTGTCTACAAGAATATGTGCTAGGCTAACCAAATAAGTTCATTGGATTGGCACAATAGTGAGTAATCTACCCACATTTGATGGGTTGAACTCCCTAGAAAGATTCTTACCAACACAACAAAGGCTATTGGCAATGGATGAGGCCATGAAAGCCACACCAACAAGATTTTGGGGGACACATAAAATAAATATTACAGACTGGACACAATGTCGAACTCTGATGACAACGTGGTTCTCAGCACAAGAAGGAAGCTACAAATCACGGTACATAGGTCGAAGGTGCCCAAAGGACCATGTGCGAAGTTGCGAAGAGGCTTGGAGTGACATTCCTAGAGAATAATGGGTACACATATTCGTCAATATGCTAGATACCACCCCGATTAATTGGTACCTTCAAGAGGAGATGCGCCTTGTCACTTCAAAATGGGAAGGTATGATCCAGAATTTTAAAACCACCTTTTTGTTTGACAATGAATTTCCTTCTGTAAATCAAGCACTACAGATGGTGAGATAGAAAGTATTTGAGGAGGCATTTGGCCTCCCCTTGGAGAAATAAGAGGATGAATGGACTACGCCCCTACAGAAACTGCAAACGTGATACAACATCAATGCCAACGAAGATGATGATCCAAGAAAGGTGAATATCGTGGAAACAGAAGGTCAGAGAGATGTGGAAGGTACAGGAGTGGAATTGCCATTCATTGGACAACCAATAAAGATAAAGAAAGTCAATATTGGGATAGAGGAGACATCGAAGCTTGCCAATGTCAGAGATTATTGGGACACTGCTACCACTGACAAAATCACAGAATTATTGCATGAGTATCAGGACTTGTTCCCGACCAAGTTCACTGACATGAAGGGAATCAAAGGACCTATGGGAGAAATGAGAATACCTTTGAAACCAGATGTGAAGCCAGTCAAGCAAAGACCCTATATATTGAACCCAAAATATAAGGAAAAAGTGAAGATTGAGCTCAACAGAATGCTGGAAGAATGGATTATTGAACCTGTCGAAGAGTCAGAGTGGATCAGCCCCATGATAGTGCAAGATAAGAAGACAGGTGAGATCAGGATTTGCATAGATCTCAGGAAGATAAATGATGCTTGTCTACATGACCCCTTCCTTATACCTTTCACAGACGAAGTGCTGGATAACGTGGGTGGCCAAAAAGTATACTCTTTTACAGATGGGTTTTCAGGATACTAGCAGATCCGCATCACCAAGGAGGACCATCATAAGACTATGTTTTCCATAGAGTGGGGATCCTACCAATACATAGTAATTCCATTTGGACTGAATAATTCCCCAACCATCTTTTCCAGAGTGGTGGTTGAAGCATTCAAAGAATTTTTGCATAAGTTTTTAGAAGCATACTTTGATGACTGGACTGTTTTTAGTTTGTTGAAAAATTGTATTGAATGTCTAAGCCTAATGCTGGATAAATGCAGGCAGTGTCAAATTTCTTTGAATTTGAAGAAGTGCATCTTCTTCTCGCCATTTGGATTATTATTAGGTCATATTGTATGAAAGCAAGGATTGTTGGTGGATCCATCCAAAATTTCAATTATAGTTGATTTACCACCACCTATATCAGTCAAACAACTGCGCACTACGCTAGGACATACTGGCTATTATAGGAAATTTATCAAAGGATATGCTCAGATTAATGCATCAATGGAGATATTATTAAAGAAAGACTGTCAATTTGGGTGGACAAACGAATGCCAACAGAGCTTCAACACACTGAAACAAAAGATGGCCACTGCGCCTATTCTAGTCTTTCCCAATTAGAGCAAGGAATTTCATGTGCATGTTGATGCATCTTCTATTGCATTAGGAGCAGTATTGGAACGACCTGGAGAAGGGGAAATTAATCATCCATTAGCATTTTCTAGAAGAAATCTCTCCACATATGAAATCAATTACACTACTACAGAGAGAGAGAGAGGGACTCGCCATGGTGTATGCATTGCAAAAATTCCACCACTACTTGTTGGGAGGAAGAATATGCAAATGGATTCTCTTGTTTCAACAATATGCTTTTGAGATCATAGTTAAGCCAAGAAGAATGAATAAGGGCCCAGACCACTTGTCGAGGTTAGAGCATGGCAAAGAACCTACCAGTTTGGAGGAAACACTACCAGATGCACATATTCTCGCCATTAGAAAGATCAATGACCACTTCGAAGACATAGTCTAGTTCCTGTCAACAGGAATAGCTCCAGCCAAATACACAATTCTGCAGAAGAAACAACTAGTGGTGCGCGCTGCAAATTTTTCACTGATAGCTGGTCAACTATATAAAATGGGACCTGACGAGATCCTAAGAAGATGTGTGATGGAGGTAGAATGCCCTATGATCCTCGAAGAATATCATGAAGGAATTGTAGGAGGGAATTATGTAGGAAAAACAACTACGCAGAAGGTTTTGTGAGCTGGCCTTTGGTGGCCTACGTTACACAAAGATGCTAAAAAATATGCCAGAGCATGCGATGTATGCCAGTGAGTTAGAAAACCATCCCAAAGAGATGAGATGCCATTAGCACCATAGATGACCCTAAAATCCTTTGAAAAATGGGTCGTTGACTTCGTGGGGCCTATAAACCCACCAGGGAAGCTGACAGGAGAAAGGTATATTATCACTGCGACAAAATACCTAACTAGATGGGCCGAAGAAAGAGAAGTCAAGGATTGTAGTGCAGCTACAACTGCGCATTTTATATTTGATGAAATAATAACTAGGTTTGGATGCCCTAAGGTCCTTATGAGTGATCAAGGTACACACTTCATCAATAAGACAGTTGAAGCCCTTACTGAAGAATTTGCATTCCAGCATCAGAAGAGAACACCTTATCATCCATAAGAAAACAGAACGGTTGAAGCATTCAACAAGATCTTGGAGACAGCATTGACAAAGATTTACAGTGTGAACAGGGACAACTGGGGTTTAAGAGTACCAATAGTACTCTGGGCTTATATAACCACTTGCAAGAAATTAACAATGCAGACTCCTTTCAAGTTGGTTTATGGTCTTGAAGCTGTTGTCCCAATGGAGTACTTGGTACCAATATTAAGGATTGTTGCATTTATATACATGGATGATACTAGCGCTATTCATGAGATCCTATCATAGTTTTCCTAACTAGAAGAAGACAGATTCATTACAGGCTTCCATCAACAAATTCAGAAGGAAAGAGAAAAGGCCTATCATGAGAGACACATCAAGAATAAGATATTCAAGCAAGGTGATTTAGTCCTGCTATATGAAAGTAAGTTTATAAAACACCCTGGGAAGTTCAGAATGCATTGGCTCAGACCATATGAGATTTTCTACATTACAGAAGATGGAGTTGCACAGCTGAAGACATTGCAAGGAGATTGGAAAGAAGGCTTGGTGAATAGGAGTCAGCTAAAGTTGTACTATGAAAAATAGCTGCCTCATAGCTCTAAGTAGAATCAAGAATACAAGGGTCCAGGTACTAGGTGCAGTTGAAACTGGGTACCAGACACAAAAAAGACAGTCTGGACAAGGATGGAAATGAGGCATAAAGCAGAAATCAAGGGCTGCACTGTGCAGTCGAAAGTCAAAGAAAAACAAGAGGATCAGATCTCAAGTGCATCAAGATGAGTCACAGGTGAGTGTTGGGGGCCTGTTGGCCTTGGGTTATGAAAGGAAGCGAAGAATGAGGAAGAAAATGGAAAAAGTGATCTTCGCGGGAGACACAGTGACTGTCACTGGGTCGAAGCGAGCAGAAGAACAAAAAACATGGAGCGAAGTGCGGAAAAGAAAGTAGTTGGATGAGGAGATCGAGGATGACATATCAGCAGGGAAGATGGACCAAGGATGACTCAGGAAGTGGAAAAAGATAGCATTAGATGCCTTGGATCACCGTGAAATGGAGAAGGAAGGACAAGTTGGTGAAGCTCGGAAAGAATGGTTCAAGTTGACCTAGGGTTGTAGACACCTAGGGTTTTGCTAATTAGGGTTTTTGACACCTAGGTTTCGACCTAAGGCTATTGGTGAGGGAGTATAATGTATAAATATAGGTCGAGAGGACCTAGGTCAGGTCGGTACTATGGTTGAGCCTTGTTGTTGAATATTGCTCATTGGGAGAATATTGTATTAAGGGTGGGAGAAGTGTTGAGGGAGAGAGCCTTTTGGGATTGTAAGATCTTCAGCTGGGTGTGAAGATAAAGTCCTGTACCTGGGTGCATAGGAAGGAAGAGAGACAGAGAGGGAGGATCTGCTGGACAAGAGTGAAGATCATAACTGTAAGCTTTATCTTCATATATCATAAGCACAGTTCTGTTGACATAGACCTAGAGAGAGGGTGAACCACGTACATCTGTTGTTGTGTGTATGATTGATGCCTTGAGATCTGATGTTGTTATATTTTTACTACATTATTGTATTGGATCAGATCTATAGTTGTGAAGGATAGAGCTAGCTAGTTTAATGATAGATGCATGTTTTGTTGATTGTTTCAATAAGAACCACTTAATATTCCCCTGGTTGTAGACATATATGTCCCTCAACCCCTTCATAGCTACTTTGGGTGAGACTACATCTTCTTTGCAGGTGCTGTCGAAAGGGCCAGTAGCTAGGGCTTGTTGGTGCACTCTTGGAGTTGAACCCTGGGTCTGCCCATGTGCCAACATCAATCCTACCCCCTTAGGAAGCAATGGTATCCATTATGTTGAGTTCCCGGGGGAGAGGGAAAATATTTTGCTGAACATGCATCTTGATGAGTTGCTTGCCTTGTTGGAGAAGTTGTGTTGCTTAAATTTTTGAAGGTTGTCACCAACCTGTGGCTGGAGGGGTTGGAAATTTTTAACCAATCTGGCTACAAGAGATGTTTGTGTGCAGAATGAATATTTTCTCTTTGATGCAGTATTTTTGACCTGATTTTGTTGGATAGAAAGTGCTTGGGCCAAGGATGTAGTGGTTGCATTATCCTTTTGTTCACCTTTTGAACATATTGTGAAGAAGCTAAATTTTGTAGTATGACATACTACCTTGCGACACTGTTTAGGTGGGACAATAGTCGAAACCACCTCTGGTATTCTCTAAAGATGACCCCCCAGAGTAAGAATGACACTACAGGGTTGAGACTCATAGATAGCATGGCACTTCCACATATATGGTTGGCCCAAGAGAACATCACAGACATCCAGCAGAGAAAAATCACATAATACCTCATCCTTGAAGGGATGGATGTTGTATGACAATCGACACTATTGGCTGACATGAATATCTCATCCCTATCAAAGCCACCCAATGTTGTATGGTTGCGGGTGTGGTGTTGTTGACAATCCCAATGGTTTGATACCTCTTTTGATATGAGTTTCTTTTGGCTTCTGCTATCAACGATAAAATGAAGTGGGGTCCCCTTCACCCATGTATGTGAATGAAAAAGGTGCTCCCCCTCTTCAGGATCTGTTGGTTCTTCTGGTTGAATTTTTGTAGTTGCGACAATAACAGTGGCATCTGTGTCGATGATCTATCTTTTACCAGTATTTTCAAAATTAGATTATGAATTAGGGTTCGTTTCCTTTTATTTGATCTCAGCCACCAATGACTATTTTTAGCAACATTCATCAGTGTTGTTCCAGGGGATTTTGTGGAAATCACACCATTTTCCGGTGTCTTTCTTTGTCTTTCTGTGACCCTTCTTTTCCTATGGCTTATACTGGTTTTCAGGAAGTTGTTTGTTAGGGTTGTCTTTCTCATACTTTGTTTGTTGCGGATTTGCAAACCCAACTCCCATTTGTTCTGGTTCTTAAATTTATACTTGATTTTAACTAAGTGACGAGATGTCCAGAAAATCCATTTCAGTTTGGATGTATCTCTGTAGAGCCCCATGATATTTTAGAACCAAATGTTGTTCAGAGTCTTTTATACCCATATTGGTGCAAAAGGTATGGAAGGTATTGGTGAACTCTGAAACTTCTTGCCCCCCCTCTTACCGTAGTTTTGTCCGTCTGATGTATTGGTCCTCATAGTTGCCATCAGGGTAATATTGTTCCCTTACAACATCCACATAAAAAATTCCAAGTGGGATCGACCCCATATATTCCAGACTCCTCTGTGGAAATTTTATCCAAATAAGTTTCCCACCAATGTTTGACATGGGGGAGATCCTTAAGGAGTGTGAAGGTTATCTTTTCCCATTCAGAGAAATTATGAACAGAGAAATAACCTTCTAGCAGATTTAACCATTTGTCTAGGGCATCTGCATCTATCTGACCTTCAAATACGGGAATATCAAAATTAAACTATACCTTGAAAGGAGAGGTTCTTCCAAAGTGGTTGTTTGATGAATATGCACATGTTTCTATCGGCAGACATTGAAGGATGTGGGAAAAATACTCCATCATTTCATCCCTCTGTCGCGTGAGAGCTTGCTCAAGGAACATATTGATATAATCGTTTGTTCTGTCGTTTTTATTTTCTTTCACCATGAAGGGTTTCTTGGGAATTTGAGAGCAATTGTATTAAATAGAGACAAGCTCGAGACCCATGTTTCTATACTCATACCTCGTTGGGTACATGCAATGAAAAAAAAATGATCAAGAGCACCCTGCTCTGATACACTGATCCAGATTATTTTTTTGTATGAAATGAGAGCGAAGATATAAAAAAACATAATGTACAGAGATATCTTAGATATCCAGTATTATAAAATAAATGTATCAAAGATGCAACCATAAATGCAAAGATCCAATAATACACAATTTTCTATTAATGAACGAAAATGTACAAAGACTGTAAAAATACAGAGTGAAAGACTTGCTATAATGGTGGCAGCTTATCTCTGAGAAGAGATGTGACATCTACTTGCATTCATGAGAATATGATTTTACAATGAGGCTCCAAATAACTTTTTCTCATAAATAAAATCCAAAACCCTAACCAAGGAAGATGAAAATCCAATAGTTTTGTGGACCTCGTTTTGGGTAGTTTGGTGTATCAACTTCCCGGGGGGCGTAACTTTGGCATACGATCTCTGTTTAGGGCACATGATAGCTCCTTGGAAAGGTATTTTTGAGGAGATTCATTTTGGGGGCTCAATAAAATCCTTTGGCTATCATTGAGAAGCTCTATCCCGAAAAAACTTCATTTAGGCCCTCAAAATGGCCTCGGAAATTAAAAATTACTAAAAATAGTAAATTGCCAAAATTTTCAGAAAACTGTTTTGAGCGAGTTGGAAAAGGTGGGTAGCCACTAATATCCACCTGGATCAGTTCTAAATCCCGAATATAAACATTAAAATGGATTAATAAGCTTTAATATGAATTTATGGGTAATAAAGAATGGATTAAAAATAGGGAAAGAGGATGTAGAAAGGATGGGAATTCCATGGCCCAACAACACTCCTCCTTGGTGGAGATATTAGGAAATAGATCTACGACGATTTTTGATGAAGAAATTTTGAGTTTAAATGATAATAATTCCTACAGAATGTAAACATGTTGGAAATTTGTAAACCCAGTGGTAGTTTTGGTGGAGGTATGATAAGCCCATAATTATGAAAATAACATAATATTCCAACTTGTCATTTGTTTCCCTTATCCTATGAATCATGGTCTTGAAAACACGATTGATGGATTCTACCTGGCCATTTTCTTGAGGGTAATAGGTCATCAAGTTCTCATGGAAAAAACCCAGCCTGGAAGCTAATTTGTTCATCATCCTGTTATGAAAATGGGACCCATGGTCCATCACTATGGTCTTAGGAACATCAAGACTGGAAATAATTTGATTGAAAAGGAAAATATCGATAGTGGTGCCATCATTAGAAAAGGTAAATAATGCCTCAACCCATTTAGTGAAGTAGTTAAAGAACACGATCATGTATCCATGGGCATTAGCTGAGGTAGGATTACATGTCATATAATTAATCCCCCATTTGGGAAAGGGACCGATGGTCACCATGGGATTGAGTTGGTAGGGTGAGCATGCATTTTAAGGGTGAATATTTGATAAGAATGGAATTTCTAGACCACGTTCATACAATCCTTGAAAATTATGGGCTAGAAGTAACCAGTGCATAATATCTTCTAGGGAGTGGCCAACCCAAATAGATGACCACCACATGCCCCAATATAGAAATCATTCAAAACTACTTCAACTTCCTCATGGATAAGGAAATGATGTAAAACCAAATCAACCCCTCGACAATAAAGGGTATCATCAACAATGATTTAGTGTCTAGCTTGATTACTTATGTGATGGCGTTCATCACGGGAAAGATGAGGATGGAAACAACAGGTATAGAGGTATACCAAGACATCTCCATACAAAGGATTAGATGAATCAATGAGGAATAAAAAATCACCAGGAAAAGATTCATTAACCATGAGTTCATCATCAACTTGGGGAAGTTCAGACATCAAATCTAGAAATGCCAGATATTTCTTACACTTAGAGGAAAAAAAATCCAATTCAAACTCTTGCAGGATAAAAATTCACTTTGAGTATTTTCCCCCAATGGTATGCCAACTAATAATATGTTTCATTGGGTCGACATCAGAAACTACAGTGGTTTTTTGAAAGAGGATGTAACTTCGTAATCTTTGGACAACATGTACAACTGTCAAGGCCAACTTCTCAACATCAGAATATCAAAGATTGAGACTAGAAAGTCCTTTTCTAAGATAGTAATTTATGTGCTCTAATTGCATGTCATCTTCTTGGATGAGCACCATTTCAATGGTGGATTTAGAGGTTGAAAGATAGAGTAGGAAATCATGACCATAGTACGGAGGGATCAGTAAGGGAGTCGACATCAAGTCCTTCTTCACGTTGTCAAATGACTAATGAGCTTGGTCATTTGACACAAAAGATACATTGTTCTTCAACAAACACATAAAACCTTTAGTGATCTCGACATAATTGGAAATGAATCTACGTAAAACATTTTCCTTCCCTTGCAAACTTTGGAGTTGGCTAATGGTATGAGGAGGAGGAAAATTGAAAATTGGCTCAACCTTCATGGGATCAAGCATGATCCCATACTTTGACATGAATAAGCCTATAAGTCACCCAGATGCCACAAAAAAATTAATTTATATGGATTCAAAAAACTATTATAGTAGTGGAATTATATGAAAATTTCCTACAAGTGACCTGGACGGTCCTCACAGTGTTTGGAATGGGAAATGAAATCATCCAAGTATGCCTCTAAAAGGGGTTTTAAGGTCATGAAATTCATATGAGATGGCCCACTAGAAGGTTTCTCCAAATTTGTTAAGACAAAACAACAAACTTTCGATAAGAAAAAGTACCCCAATGACAAATGAAAATAGTCTTATGTTGATGTTTCGGTTTTATTTGTATTTGATTATAGTTGGAGAAACCATCCATGAATGAGCATATTTCACTACCAGCACATTCATCGATGATCTGATCAATGAACGAGGTTGGATAATTATCCTTTGGACAATATTTGTTCAAATCCCTATAAGAGACACAGACCCTAACTATACCTTGTTTCTTTTCAATGAAAACAAGATTGGAAACCCATTCACTCAAGGGAACCAAGTAGATAAACTGTTCATGAATACATTTTTATACGTTTTCCTTGATGAAAGAAACTTTATCTGGGTTGGAAGGCTATATCTTCTATCAGACTGGCTTGGTTCCTTCATATGTCTTGATTTAATGTTCAATGATTTTGGGGTCACTGACATGATGCTCTTCATAAGATCAAGAAAAAAGGTTGTAGAATTATTTGAATAGGGCCATGCATAGTTCAATTTATTGGGGTGAATAGTCAACTCCTATCAGTATGTGTTCGATGAAACCTGGCTTCTTGGAAATTTCAATGGGTATAGTTTTGGATATGGTTTCCAAGTTCCCTTCTAAAAATACGTCATGAATCTTAATGGGATATTGGTACAATTGAACATTATCAGGGGTGACATGATTTTTAATATCATCCTCTAATCATTCGAAATTGAGGAAAAAAAATGTGCGATGGTGCAAATCCTTCCATGGCATATCAATTGAAGCCATGAATTCCATGATAACTTCATCAGATGGAAGTTCAAGATATCGAAAGTTGTTGGAATCTAGAAGAGGAGTGAGGGCCCAGGAAAGTCCTAGGTACCGATATTTCTCCACATCCTAAGGGGATTCTAAATTAAATCCATTAGAGCCTGATTGGATTTCCTGGTAGGAAATATATACCGGATTAAGAGGCATGAATTCTCCAAATGAGTCAACATCATTGGGATGAGGTAGCACCCAAGGATCAAAATACCCAAGGGATCCACTAGTAAACAATGAAATCATATTGATAGGAGAAATAGTTTTAGTAGGAGATGGTGGGGGAAGGGGAAATATACCCATAAGTGAAGGATATTTGAACATATCTAGACCAACATGCATATTATAATATTGAGCATCATCGAAAAAGGGTACATTTGACCCCTAATTGGATCCAAGGTATAGGGTGCAAAATGCAAGTTGATCGATCATCATTATTTTCCCTTTATGAGGGAAGCATAATAAAATAAACGTCGACGAGACAATGACATTCATCTCACAGAACCAAGTATGCCTGAGTAACAAATTGTACTCAAAAGGTGTGGCAATGACATCCATGACAAGAGAGACAATATTACCACCTAACTTGATGGGTAAGGATATGATTATTCCATGAGTCTAGAACATGTGACCATCAAACACTTTCAACAATGTTGTAGATGTGTTGAGATTAGGAGAGCCAATGGTATTCCAACAAGAAATAAATATGATTCAAGTTGAGGCTCATTCATCAAACACAATTTAGAATAAGTTTTTCCCCATCATGCACACTTTGATATGGAAAGAAACATAAGGGGAGATCCTATGAGTAAATTGATTAGAATCAAAGGTCATCGAACTTGAATCTAAGGGATCAAACTTGCTTATAGTAAACAACAAGGCTTTTCACTGCTCTAGGAAACTCTTGAGGACTTTGAGGGAAGACATGGCGCAAGGGGCCTTGGTCAATTCTTCCAAAATATTGTAGTTGTGGCCTGCTTGTGTGTATGTATTATGTGACATTCTTCGAACAATTCCCTTTGGTGGAAAAGTGATGTGTCAAAATATGGCTTCTCAATTTAAAGAGGATCACCTGGATAGGAAGAAGTTGTTGTCTCATTGACAACATGAATAGGCCCATATGTGTCATAGTTCTTGGCTTGCATTTTCAAATTGACCATTTGGTCACACATGAAAGTAGAAGAATTCGAGGAAGACCCCTCATAGTGAGGGGTACCCAATATTCCCCCTTGTGGGGGTGGAGGATTTGTTGCAACCATACATTAAGGTTAAGAGGGAAAATGTTTCATTAAAACAACAGGATGTAGAGGGATTTTTGTTGTGCAAAAATATATGGACCTCATACTTTTGAGGAAACTGATGAGTAGGGTGGTCCTCGCCACAAATTTTGTAGAGGAACAAAATCTTCTTTTTCTCTTTTGTGCCCCCCTCCTAAGTGTTTTTGGTGGACACAATACCTTTCTCAGTGTTGGAATTTTTCTTCTCGTTCCTTTTCTTTTTTCCTCCATGTTGTTGAGGATTCTTCAATTGCAATGAATTCAACTCAATGGTTTGAGTAGGGATCGTAGCAGTTTGAGCACTAGAATTAATAGTAGCTCACATATGTGAAGAAATAGCGTTCTGAACCATATGTTCATCTAACTAATTCATAATGGAATGATAAAAAAAAACCAACCACACCATCAACATCGAGTCCTAGGTTAGGCTTCTTTCGTTCTGTCGATGATCTAGGAGCATGGGGGATAATGTCATAAAGGGTACCTGACTAGGAGTAAATCAAGTCCAAATGTTGGACACACATAATGTCTTGTTGATCAATGGCCACCCCGACCATAGATACATCCTTGTAAATGGTTGGAAGGAGGTATTTGGTGAACCACTCCATCAATAGCTTATCTAGGATTTGGATCTTTATCATTCTACGTCTTCATAGCCACTCATGTATGTAATAAAAAATGTGAGTGGGAGTATCCATATGCAAGGAAGTCAAGAGATTCATTCCTATTTCATACCTAATGAGTAATTGGTAATGCATATGGAACATCATTTCAAAGTCATTGAAGATTTCAAAGGAGCCACCTTGTAATTAAATGTACTAGTTAGTCACAACTCTAGTGAGGGATCTCTATAAAAGACACATCCTCACACTATCATACATAAATGAATTGAATGAGATATATAAGTGATACATCATGTTGTGTGTGGAGAGGTATTCCCTCATATTTTTGTTGGATTTCAATATGTTTGAAAGTAGCTTTCCAAGCATATCCATCCATGAAGGGTTGTGGGAAATAGAGTCATTTGTCAACTTCAATAGATTTGGTAATTATAACATTGTGTGTAAAGGAAATGGTGTGTGAGAAAATTAATATTGGGAGTGATCCAGGAATATATAAAAGGAAAAATATTAAAACCCCTCAAATCTCAACGAAAATGGCAACAAGTCGAAGATCTCTTCGAGATCTTTTCAATGGCATAAACGACACCTCAAATGGAGTTTGGATGACAAAGTTATGGATGGTCAAATTTTCAGTCAAATGGGTCAAATTCAACAAGGTGATATCATCATCATATAGGGTGATGTCAACAACTGACTGTGCAGTGTTGACGTCAGTAATGTTGACGTGGAAGCATGAGAGATTGCCAAGTGTCATGCAAATTTTTAATTTTCAGGTTGCTAAATGGCCCAATAAAAATGTGCCATGTGGCACCCTCAGGGAGCACCACATGACACCTCCTAGAGGTCACCATGTGGCAGGACCATACCATATGTGGATGACATGCAAGTGGACGAGTTGGCATCGTCATACAGTTGGAAGTGATGTGGATTCCATGTGATCCAATGAGGGCATGCCACGTGGCAGCCAAATAAAATCCCAATAAGGGCTTGGAAAAAAAAAATTAATTTAAAAGGCTAGCCACCGGACTGGCTGACACTGGACTTGGAAGCTAGAATGACCAATGACCAACCAAACAACAACCATAATCCTGAACATGGCAGGAGTTGGAACCATTTAATGAATGGATATAAATATGGCAGGTTGTTACATTTATTATATATATTTTTAACTATATTTAAAATTATGTTCAACAAAAACCCAAAGGGGGGGGAGCCCTTGGGTTTGACCATGAGTTTTCCATCCAATAATATACACCACTTTCCAACATGCCATAGGGGTGGATTTGTAAATTATGCCCCTAAATTATTACTTAAACTCGACCTTTCATCCGACCAAGGGGAGGATCCGCAACCCTGGTGCGAGAATGATTTTTGATGCAGGGAGAATTTATTATAGGCCGTGAGACTGTTGTGGGCATGGATTTCAAGTAGAGATCCCAGGAGGGGCTTGGAAGTGATAGTGACAAAATTTGATGAATTAACAGTTATTTTTTCACCATTTCTCGCCACGAATCCACTGGTACAATCATAATTTTGATCCAAGCAATAGATTTTCAGGGAATTTCCAGATTTGAGGTATTTCCATGTATTTATGCCAATTTTTGTTAAGATAATATAAATGCATCTCCACTTAGAAGTGGTCCGAGAGACGTAGTGCATTGTTGGGATGAACTCTATTATGAATTCTTGTTCCATTTTTCTTCTTGTTATTTATCCATTTGTATTTCTTCTTCATTTATGTTGCACATAAGATTTGTTTATGCTCTTTAATGAAATTCATGTTATAGTAATCAAATAAAAGATATCGAATCATGCTGTTATCATAGTGGTTTTCTTTGAATTTAATTGCGAGTGTGAATTCTCACTAAGGCCAAGCTCAAGGATGGTGAAGGAAAAATTGAGACTTTCAACCCAGATGTTGGACGTTCAACTTGAAGAAATAAAATGGGAGATGAAGAACTTCATACAAAATATAAAAATAATTTTCACAAGGCTTTCTACCAGATGTCAAACATGGTAGATAAAATGTTCATATATTATGAAAAGAGAGTGGCAAATAAGGAAAAGAAGAAGGAATTTAAAGAAGAGGGTGATGTTTTAGAAGACCGGGTAATTGGAGGAGACCCTCCTTAGCCTCCATCTCCATATTCAAGTTCAATCTCTTCTTCATCCTCTCATTCCCATCATTCTAATTTTCATCAGAATGATTCTAAAAATCCATTATTGAAATTAGATGTCAAATTTAATTCTCCCATGTTTAATGGAGAAGCTAATGCAGATAAGTTAAACAATTGGATTAGACAGATCAAGGTTTACTACTAGGTAAAACAGGTCAAATAGGAAGAGGTGAAGATCTAGTTGGCTTCTCTTTGGCTGGAAGGAACAACCCTTGTATGGTGGCAGAGTAAACTTCAACAAGGTAGCAAGAATAATGGTAAAATCCTTTCTTCATTGTATGAATTTACTTCTGCATTGAAAAATCAACTTTATCCATTGGGTCATGTACAAAAATACATGATGGAATGGAAAAAATTGAGACAGGGAAAAGGTCAGAATGTTCAAAGTTCCATAGAAGAGTTTAGGAAAAAGGTGCTTGCATTTAATGTTCCTTTAGACTCTCCAGAGATTTTGATGAAATATATTGGTGCACTTCATAGTTACATTCATCAAAGATTGTTGTTGTTTAATCCCACTATTTTAGATGAAGTGTGTGTGCAAGCAACTCATCTTGAAAGTAGGGGAAAGAATGTACAGGAAGATCACACAAAGAATCCTTCCAAGTTCCAAAACAACAAGTTCAAAGGAAAAGGAAAGGGGAAAAAACATCTAGAACAAAGAAATAGGAAGGAAAATCCTCTTGCACTCATTGCAAAAAATATGGGCATGATGATGAGCATTGTTGGAAACTACATACAGAGTTAAGACTAAATAAATTTGGTGGAAAAGGTGTTATTGGATAATATCGGTAAATGAAGACATAAACTGATCTCCCTAGATCTCGAACAAAACAAGAAAAGACATGGCACTTTCCCTAAGCTCTAATCATTGAATCTATTATCAAAGAAAGGATGTGTGAAATACCATTGAGTATCTCTTCCTTATGTCTTTGTTGTCCTTGCTTCGCTCCGGTGCTCTTGTGCTATTGATCCTACATTGAAGCACAAACCAACCAAAGTGAAAGAAATAATAGTATATTCAATGGAGACTTATACATGTGATGAAGGAATCATGTAATAAAATGAGAATGATTTTATGGGAAAGAAACATGCCACTATATTATATTAAGATAAAGTGGAAGATACAACCAAACAACCTTGATGTCGCTAAGTTCCCTTTCAGTGGCCCTTTTCTCCAACACACACTTGCTCCAAGTTCGCATGAAGATGATCCACAATAACTTGATGGACTGAAATGAGGCCCTCAAGCATATGATGTAGAGTACCTCACACAATTCACAACCTATTCAATCTTAATCATTCCTTACTTTCCATTGATCAATACTTTTTTCTTACTTAATGCTTAACCTTTTCCATGAGAAATCCATCATTATATAGGAGAAAGAGAGATTGTTAAAGAGATCAAGATGATCCCACCAAATCAGAGAGGTGGGTAGGATCTCAACCACATGGATGCCACCTCATATTGTAGAATATTCCTTATATAACTTTTGTGAACTTCTTCCTTCTTCTCAGTTTTAGAATGTCACCACACCATGTCTATATAGTAGCTTGCGGAAACCCTGTAGGCTAGGTTTAGAGAAGCCTGCGAAAATCAGGCATTTTTGCACTGTATAATACTACTAGCCTGTGACGTCCTTCTAAAAACAAGCCTTGTAGAGCAGGAAACCAATTACTTTTCTCATGGGAAAGATCCTTTTGAGAGGCCGAATACATGCTTGTAGACACATCACCAGGGTGACCAAAATAATGTGTAACAAAAGGGAAGCCAAATTTTTTTTCTACAGTGCAACAAGACCTAGGTTTCGATTTAGGTGATGAACTGAAAATCACAATGGTTGGAGTACAAGGTAAAGTTTCCTCTCATGCTATTTCAAGTTCTACAATTCCATCTCCTAAAATTGAAAAGAAGAGAAGTGAAATTTTTCACATTAGAGTCGTAGCCAAACATATTAAAGTGGATACTTTTTTTGATCTGGGTTCTCAAGTTAATTCGATATTTGAAGTGATTGTTAAAAACTTGGGCTTAGAGACAATACCTCATCCAAAACCTTACCCTCTTGGTTGGGTGTGTGACAATGCAAAACTTCTAGTTACCACACAGTGTAGATTGAAATTTGTTATTGTTTCAAAGTTGGTAGATGAGGTTGAGCTTGATGTGGTCCCACTTGATATTTGTGGCATTATATTGGAAAGTCCCTATTTGTATGATAGAAATGTTATCTTATTTCGATAGCAAAAAAAATACCTTCTCACCAAAGGTGGCATGGAATACATTGTTAGAGCTCACAGTATGAAGAACTTAACTCGTGTTAGTGTAGGGTAGATAGAGAGAGCCATCAATACTAGAAATAAATTTGTGCTCGTGGTTTTGAAAGAAAGAGATCCTGATAAATCTAATGCTTCTGATGATTGTGATCCTTATCATAAACATGAAAAGATTAATGTTATTTATAACTATGATGAATTTTTTTAGGAACCAAAAGGATTTCCTCCCAAGAGGGAGATCCAACATGAAATAAAATTGCACCAAGATGTTCCCTTACCAAACATTGGCATGTATAGGATGTATGTGCTCGAAAATGAGGAGATCAAAATTTAGGTGCAGGACTTGCTTGAAAGAGGGTTCCTCGGACTAAGATCTTCTCCTTATATCTCATTGATAATACTGGTGCCAAAGAAATATGGAACATGGAGGATGTGTGTGGATTTCCGCACACTAAAAAAAATAACAGTGAAGAACCATTACCCCTTGCCTCATATATATGACTTGTTGGATCAACTGAAGAATATAGTGTACTTCACTAAGTTGGATTTGAGGAGTGTCTAGGTAACACAAATTGAAAATTTAAAAGTTCGACCACCGGACCGACCAACAACCAACCAAACAATGGACAGAATCCCAAACATGGCAGGAGTTGCAACCATTTAACGGATGGATATAAATATGGCAGGTTGTTACATTTCATATATTTTTTATAAACTATATTTAAAATTATGTTACAACAAAAACCCAAATGGGGGGGAAGGGGGAGCTCTCAAGTTTGGCCCTGCGTCTCCCCTCCAATAATATCCACCACATGCCCACATACCATGGGGGTGGCTTTGTAAAGTCTACCCCTGAATTATTACTTAAACCCAACCTTTCATCCAACCAAGAGGAGAATCCGCAACCCAGGTGTGGGAACACTTTTTGATGCAGGGATAATTTATTGCAAGCTGTCAAACTATTGTGGGTACTAATTTCAAGGTAGATAGCCCAGGAGGGGACTGGAAGTGACAATGATAGAATTTGATGAATTGGCATTCATTTTTGCATGATTTCTCCCCACAAATCCACTGATAAAGTCATAATTTTGATATGAGCAGTGGATTTTCAAGAAATTTTCTAGATTTGAGGAAAATCCATGTATTTATGTCATTTTTTGCTAAGATAATATAAATGCCTATCCACTTAGAAGTTGGCCTGGAGACGTAGTCCATTGTTGGGATGAACTCTGTTATCAAGTCTTGTGCCAATGTTCTTCTTGTTATTTCTCCATGTGTATGTCTTCTTCATTTATGTTTCACACAATATTTGTTTATGCTCTTTAATACAATTCATGTTATAGTCATCGAATAAAAGATCTTGGATCAAGAAGGGATATGAAGTCTCTAATATCCTATATGAATCTTGCATTCCCCCTACATTTGTAATACTAGAAGGATACTGAGGTTTTTCCAAAGAGTGAGTGTCGTTAGGGATTCGTGACAATGGCACTTTCAAGAGCATGAATGTTATTAGAAAAATCGTTAAGTGACGACACAAACTAATCTCCCTAACTTCCACAGGAATCTAGAACAAAATAAGACAGAATACAAACTTCACCTTAGACTTCATTGTCATATAAGCTAGTTGAGAGTGGGACAAGTGACATACCTTTTAAATGATGCTTGATCCTCTCTAGTGTCGTGCTTGTCACTCCATCTTTGGATTTGTAGGATGGTGAACTTGTTTAAGAAGCACAAACCAACAAAGGGAGAGAACATATATATATATATATATATATATATTCCAATGAATTCTATGTATAATATCAAGGAGTTATACAATAAAATTCAAGACACCTTTATAGGGAAGAAATGTATTGTTGCATTATATTAAAATGGAAAGTGGAGAATACAACACATGCCTTGATGTTGCAAGGTCCCTTTCAATGGATCTTTTCTCCACACACACACCTTTGCTCCAATGCCTTTGATGAAGAATATCCACCATTTGACTTAGAGAGCTAAAGAAAAGCTATCTCAAGTATAATCTATAGCTGAACTCTTCATGCATATGCAAGTCTTTGCAAACCTTATACTTTTCCATAAGAGATCCCTCTTTATATAGCATGAAAGAGGGATAGATGAGGAGATTAGGATGATCCCACTAAATCAAATAAACAAGCAAGATCCAAACTAATAGGAGGCCACCTCATCTTCTAGAAGATTCCCTTGTAGAACATTCATGAATTTTGACTTTTCCCTTGTTTAAGCATCATCTCACCCTATGCACAGGCAGCCTGCGATGACATTGTAGTTTAGTTTTGGTGCATCATGTGATGATCAAGCATCATCACACCCCACGTATAGAGTAGGGTGTGACAATCTCCCTTGTCATAGTTTTTAAGGAAGAAAAGGTAAACCACTTTTCTCATGGAGAAAGTCTCTTTTAGTGTTTTCAGGGAACATGGAAGTGATTTATGCACATGTCGTCAGTTGATCACTGGGGTGACAAAAATAATGTGTAATAGAATTCCCCCCAAAGTATGAAGTTGGAACCTATGATAGCTGAAATACTTTGTAGAATGTGTGTGTCGAAAACAAGGAGCGCATCAGTAGGGAACCTACAAACAATCAAGCATCTTCATAATATACTATCTTCTAAGGTAGGAATTCCCATACTCTGACTACAAGTGACTCTAATCATAAGTTTCAAGTGAGTCATGGCCACTAAACATACACTATGGATCCATGTCATCATGATTCAACATAGCCACAAGAAATACACAGTGGATCTATGCTCTTTAAATAATTCTAATTTGGACATATCCATGAGACATACACAATGGATCTATGTGTCAATACAAACTTATGAATACTCCATCGCAACCTAGACCGATATGATGAGATCCAGGATCTTCAGTTCCATCGTCTCTAAATATGAATTTATCCATGTGATTATGGGTGTTGAAGTCGAACATGGTAGAAACCACTTGATTACTGGTCATTAATGAAAATCGTTAACAAGTGAAAGGGAAATCACCATTGATTTCAATGACTCCCAAGGTACTCTAGTACAATCCAACGAATGTGACTAAATGAGTTGAAGTCAAACACTCGATGGAATCTTCCAATCAAGGGCCAATGATGTGAACCCACTATTGAAAGTGAAGAGACATGCCATTGAGGCATGAAGGCTCCAAGGTAATAATGTGATTTCTAAGTCCTGTTCCCAGATAATGAGTTGAAGTCGACAGGAAAAGACTCATCATAGGAGGGCCTTAATGTATCCCCCATCAATGACGAGAAATATGTAACATATTTGAAGTAGATCAGAGTATGAAGTGATTTGAAACTGAGTCAGGGAAGGCCGACATGGTAGAAAATTTATAACTACAGATGGACAACTCGATAGAAGTCTTGTTTAGGTTGGACTTCTCTTGAACATATGAATGACATGACAATTTTCTTGGCAACATTGACTCAAGGAGGACCCAACATATGAACTTGTGGTGGTCAAATGAGAGATAAATGTATTTCCCAACCCGAATATAATGATGAAGGGGGGTGTCATGTTCAAGAGAGACTTTACTGCCACTAACAAAGATACAGATACACATTTCTTTCCCAATTTTCCCACACCATTTACCTCTTTATTTTTACGCAAGCTTGAGGAGGATAACATATGCTTGTAATTTAAGCTCATCCTTCGGATGAGTCCCTCGGAGTATGTTTAAAAAACCCTAAGAAGGAGTGGTTCGATCCCATATGGGCCTTTCGATTCTTGTTTTACGAGCCTAAAGAAATAAAACTCGGGGGTTTTTCATGTTTAGAGAGCTTGAAAAATACTTAAAGAGAACTCCATAATGTCCTTTTTCGTAAGTTATTTTGATGAGACTGAAAAAGAGATAATTTACCACTCATCAAACATTTTCTTCAAATACTTTTACAAGCATGAAAAGAACAAGGTCGCTCGGCTATCATTTCATGTTTAGGGAGCTTGAAAAGAGCTTAAAGGATACTCCATAGGGTTCATTTTTTGTATTACCAATACGAGTTTGAAAAAAAGATAAAATGTTACTCGATTTCATTCTCATGGTTTCACGAGCGTGAGAAAGAATTAAGACTGTAATCGGAGTTTTTCCTAAAAAACCCTAAAAACATCTATACATAAGAAAAACACACAAAAACAACTAAAAATGGTGGATCCCTGTCAAACGTCTCATCCTTAGATCTTTCAATTTGTAATAGAAAACACTTTGCGATGTTGGTTAGACTTTAGGGCATAGGTAAAATATAAAAGAATAATAATTTTGCAATAAGATATGGTAAAAAGTAATAAAATATCTCAAAACAACCCATTTACCATTTCATTTTGCAATTTCACCCAAATAGTGTCCAAAACCCTCTTTTTCTTCCAAATTTCAAGCGTCGATTCCGGAGCGCCTGGTGGACCATTTCGCAAACCGATTCCATCAAAAAGGTAATCTATTGCCCCTTTCTCTTTTCATTGTTTAAAATTTAATTTTATTGGTTTAATTTTGAGTTTAGTTCTATTTTTTGGAGGTCACTGCGCTTTGAGATCATCGCAAGATCACAATATCATGAACTGTGACGATCTCAAATTTCTACAGGGGACTCAAAGCTAGGGTGCAACAATGTCGCTCTGCATAAAAGCAAAGCCCTGTGACGACCACAACTCAATTTTTGAAAAGAAAAAATGAGTTAGGAAAACTTCCAAGAATTGATTTTTTATGACTCTAATCATCTTTTGATGTTATTTGGCAGGTTTTCCCCAGTAAAAATGATTGAGTGGAGGGAACGAGAGCATGAGGAAGAGTACTATTTTGTCGAGAATGACCCGGGCACTGTCATGGCACTCTGAGAGTGTGGTTTACTCAAGTTCTTAAAAATTGAGGGCATGAGAACCCAACTGAGATTGTTGGAGTATCTAGTCCACATGTGGGATGTAAATGAACAAGCCTTTCACATGGGTGTGCATATACTCACCTTGGATATAGATGACATTTACTTTCTAACTAGGTTATCTTGCCGAGGCTCTCAAGTATCACTCTCGGGAAGCAAGGGTGGGGGAGAACCCGTGGATTACTATGTTGCACACCATTGCATGCTAGGTACAAAAAATCATAGTGGTGAGGTTTCAATTAGGGATGTTTGGGATTTACAATTGAGAACCATCCTATATAATATCACCAGGATGGTAGGGAGTGCGTCTCCCCACATGGATTTGCAAAGCCAATTTCATCACACCATAGAATGTATGGAGCCTCGGGTCTTCAATTGGTGCGACGGTGTCTTAAATAACATGAAAAATAAACTGATAAAGTTTCAGAATGGTCAGTTGAAACAGTTTGGTTATGGATCCATTTTAGCGTCCTTCTTCCTGGAGAGGGTCCCCGTCTTACGTCTACAAGTGGAGTGGGGCATACCCTCTCCACAAGATCCATAGATGAAAATATGGGTGGATTTGATGGCTTGTCACGATGGCATGCCTATCGTCAAGTATGACAAAGATTTATTCCAGTGGCTGAGAGATTAGCTAATCATGGTGGAGGATTATGCTTACGCTGGGACGGAATTATATGGGGATCCTGACTTAGCTCTTCCTGAGGGATATCAATGGGGAGACATAAGTAAGAAGGGAATTTTCATTATATGATGTTTTTGATATTTTAATTATATAAAATGTTTTTTGTCATTTATCCAAGGCTAATCAAGTGCTCTCAATAATGAAGAGGTGGCACCTTATCGTCCTCTGGGATCATCTCCCATTCAGAAGTGAGGAGAGATAGGTGTTGTGGCGGGTCAAGGAATTGTTGTCGATGATCTCAAGGATATCGATTAGGACCTAGAGGGATTAACCATGAACATCCATGATATCATGATGGACAAACTTCCTCATCGCTACCAACCCCATACAATTGGTGTATCGATATATATTGGTCGACTGCTTCATAGATTAGCATGAGAAGTTGTTTGTTACAACGAGAAGAATCCTTGATTCTTTTGTATATGAAGCCATGAGCTTCACTATTTTTATATTTTGTTCCTTGGAAAAACACTTTTTGTAACTTTTATCATATTAATATAAAGTTCCTACTGACTTACTTGTCTTTTTTTTTTAAATGTGTTTTTGCATTTATAAATGTCTCAAATATCTATCTAACACATAATTAGCCAATTCATTTGTTAATGTGTTTAGACATCTAGGAATATGTTGATACTCAATATAATCAAAATGTCTTTCCAAGAGGTGAATTCTTAAGTATACACGTAACAAAGTAGGACTTCATATGGAATGAACGTTACTCAATTGCAACACTACTAACTGTGAATCAAGTCATACAGTAAGTTGACAGATGCCAAATGTAATTGCGTCAGTTAGTAATTCGATATCTGCACTGTATTCTGTGATATTATTAGTTGCATGACAAAGGAAAACACCATGTATATTGATCAACTCATCCATAGGTGCATAGATTTCCCATGCAACAAACGCTAGGTTTTGAGTGTTGTGATTAGAACCATCAACAAAGCCGATATAGGCTAGATAATAAACCAACATATAGAAACCAAGCCCAATTCAAGGTAAGAAACTAAAAGGCAGAACAAAAACGAAAAAAACACACTACAGTATGATACACTAAAAATACACATCACTCATGAAAAAATAGTTTAAGCATAGTACTTCTTCAAGTAAAGGCCATTTCTGGGTTCACATAAAGGAATTTCATCATAATCTACCCTCTCATAAGCCCATTTCTCCAACAATCATTTCATAATATAAGGGCCATGCCACATGGGCTCGAATTTACTGGCCCCTAATAAGTCACAATCATGTTTGTAAAGGAGAACTAAATCACCCTCATAAAAAACACGTGTTTTAACATGCTTGTCATATTGATTTTTGAAACGCTTCTTCTGAGTTTCAATGACTAAGGTAGCATCACGAAGATTCTCTTATAATTGCATCAAATACCATAGGCGTTCCTATTCAGTTGACGTGTTAGGGAGAAGTTTAAAAATTAGTTTCAAATATGGGATTTCACATTCAATCGACATAATATATTCAATACCATATACTAACTGGAAAGGTGTGAACCTTGTGGCAGATTTAATGGATGTCTGTTAGGCCCATAATGCCAAGAAGAGCATCATGTCACAACTTGACTTGTGAATTCCTATCATTCGTTGAAGCATAGTAGTAAGAACCTTGTTAATTGCTTCAACCTGGCCATTTTCCTGTGGATAGTAAGGTGTTGAGTTTTCATGTCGAAGACCCAACTTCTTGATAAGTTCAGACATCATGAAATTGTGAAAATGACTACCATGGTCAGTGACGATGGCTTGAGGGACACCAAATATAGTAAGGATATGATTTAAGATGAACACCGTTACAATTTTCCCTTTGTTATCAAATGTAGGCATCGCCTCGGCCCATTTAGTGAAATAATCCATGGCTATGATAATGTATCCATGCCCCCCGACCAAGTGAGGATTACATGTCATGAAGTTAATTCCCCATTTAGCGAATGGATCAATGAAAACTACATGGTAAAGACAAGTAAGATGAGATCAAATTTTATTGTTATATGTTTGACAAGCGTGGCATTTCTGGACGATAGTAATGAAATATTTAAACAATGAAGGCCATAAGTAACTGGCTCGTAAGATATTTTAGGCAGTAGCATACCTAGACATATGACCACCATATGCTCCGGAATAATAGTCATTCAAATATTTCTCAACTTCATCATAGGTTAGACATTGTTGAAATACAGAATCAATACCATGACAGTAAAGGGTATCACCAAGGATAATATATTAACGGGCTTGATACCGAATACGATGACGATATACACTAGAAATATCGGTCCAGAAAGTTTGGGTTTAGAGATAAATGATAATGTCTTCATACCATATGTCGTCATAACTTATCAGAAAAAGAGGCTCATCAAGAAAGGAATCCTCTGCCACAGTATCTGTCTCAGTAGAGGGAAGGTCACATATCAACTCAGAAAAAAATAAATATTTATTTGATTTGGCACACTCAAATTCCAAATCAAACTCCTGGAGAATCACTATCCATTTGGAGTATTCCCCCCCCCAACAATTGTTGAGTAAGGATGTGATGCATAGGGTTGCAATTGGAAATGACTATGGTTCTGCGCAATAAGATATAATGACGAAAGCGTTGAACAACTTGAATAGCTGCCAAGGCCATTTTATCCACATGAAAATATTTGGTTTTGGTGGTTGTGAGACCTGACTCAAATAGTAGATAACATGTTCATCATGTGAATCAAAATCTTGAATTGGAACCATAGCGATGGTAGAGTCTGAATAAGCTAAGTATAATAAATAATCTCGACTATAATCGGGTGGAAATAAGAGTGGTGTATGGGTTAAGGAAAGTTTCAAAGATTCAAAGGCTTTGCTGGCAATGTCGTCACATACAAAATCGTGACCCTTTTTAAGAAGTCAAGTAAAACCTTTCGTTAATTCAACATAATTGGGGATGAATCGACGTAAAAAATTATCCTTCCCTTGCAAAATTTGGAGTTTGCGTAATGTAGAAGGAGGAGGCAGATTGAGAATAGATTTAACCTTTAGAGGGTCCACCCTAATCCCATGTGTAGAAATGATAAAACCAACAAGTCGTCTGAACTCCACACAAAAAACACATTTATGTGGATTCAATCATATGCGATAATAACGACAATGTAGGAAAATGGCACGTAAATGTGTTGGGTGATCTTGACGACGCACAAAATGTGTCGGTAAATCATCTAGGTAAGGTTGGACAATGTGCTTAATATGATGACAAGAATAAGACATAGCACATTGAAAATTCACACCAACATTCTTGAGACCAAAAGGTAGTTTCTGGTATGTGAAGGTTCCCCAAGGGAAAATAAAAGCAGTATTATGTTGATCTGCGGGTAAAATATTGATTTGACTATAGCTGTAGAAACCATCCATCAAAGAGAAGATTTCACTCCTAGCGCAGTTGTCAACAATCTAGTCAACGAAAGGTGTTGGATAATTCTCTTTGGGACAAGCCTTGTTGATATCCATATAATATACATAAACATAGATTGTGCCTTGTTTCTTCGTAACCAAAACAAGATTACACACCCAATTAGCCAAATCCATATGATAGACAAAACCGACTTTAAGAAGTTTTTCAACCTCAAATTTAATAGCAGCATATTTACATGGATGTACTGGGTGAAGTCTCTGTCAAATGGGTTTAGCGTCCTGGTAAGTCTTAATCTCATGTACAACAATATTTGGATCAATTCCAAGAATTTTTTCGTAACTCCAGGAAAAAATGTCATAGAATTATTGGAAAATAGGTTTGTAAATTCAGATCTCATCAGCAGAACATGAGGCACCGATGTGAACATTTTCCATGAATCTCGGCTCAATCAAAATATCTAGAGGGATGGTGAGTGAAATGTTACCCAAGTTCTCTTCATACAAAAAATCGTGTATTGGTTCAGGAATAGGGGAAATAGTAACAATAGTAGACAGATTAAAAATATGTTGGTAACTCTCTATGGTCTCAGGTTCCAGGAAGAGAATAGAACAATGATGCCCATCATCCCATGGGGTATATTCCATATACATGATTGTCATGATCATCTCCTCGGTGTGAAAAACTACGTGAAACAGATCTAGAGACGTGTCTAAGAGAGAATGAGTAGAAGGAGTTTTCAATTAAATAGCTTGATAATCCAATTCCACTGGACTTAAAGGCATTATGTTGCCGTAATGAAGACAATCTTCAGAGCTAGGTACTATCCAAAAGTCATAAAACTCAAGGATTTCACCAACAGTAGTTGATATCATGTTAATCGAAACGAAAAAAGGAGTAGGAAAGTTAGGTGGTGGAATCGAGAATGTCCCCATTAACGATGAATCATTTAGAAGACCCACACCAACATTCTCATAACCAGGAGGTGTTTTTGAAATGAAAGGTATGTTAATAGTACGTGAATTGGAATTAAAGATGGCAAGTTGATCGACAGTAACAAATTTTCCTTGGTGAGGGAAATGTATCACATGGAAAAGAGTAGAAACAACTACACGCATGGAATCAATCCAAATATGGCCAAGGAGAAGGCTGTAATTGAGAGGTGCATCAAATACCTCAACCTCAACAGTAACCACTCTTCCTTCTAACGTAATAGACAATGAAGGAAGAACACCATAAGGTTTAAATCCTGTACCATTAAATGATTTTAGACTATTGTGTGACTCAGTAAGGGAAGGAGAGATAATGGATTTCCAACAAGTGATGGACATGATGCAAGTCGAGGCTCCTTCGTCAATAATGGTTCGAAAAATATTCTTATTTTCAACAATAACTTATATTTGAAATGCTAATTGAGGAGGAAGCCTTGGAATATGATATTCCAAGTAAAATATTATCAAGTTCGTATTGGTAGGATCAATTCCACCAATATCCTTTAATAGTTCCTTACGTTGCGTAGGACAACTTTGAAGGACTTCGAGAGCCAACATCGTAGAAGGTGAATGTGCAAGATCTTCTACAATACTATAGTTTTGAGAAACATGTGCATGAGGATTAAACGACGACTTATGAACAATGCCCTTAGGAGGATGACGAAGAAATCTATCTAGACTCAGTCATTCGAGATGAAGAGGACCGTTGGGAGGTGAAGTCGATGGAGGAGGTTGAACCAATGGAGGTGGTAATTCATCAAATTTCCCTTTCGAAGGAGAATAATCTTTGGCTTGAGTAGCAACTGGAACATCATTCTTCTTGGAGTCACCAGTAAACATAAGTACATAAGATGTGGTAGTAACAAAAGGTTGGTAATGAAAGACCAATTGGACCTGTTGATGAGAAGTAAAAGTTTGTGGAAAAACAATGGGTGTAGGAGGTGTCCCGGTTGCTTGCAGGAACATAGTCACCTCAGTATGCCATGGACAATATTTTGTATAATGATACTCACCACAGATAAGACAAGGATAACAAGGTTTGTTCTTTTCTTTTTCATCAACAGGATGAGTCCTAGGTTTATCATATTGTAGATTATTATTTTTTTCCTCTTTATTCTTATCCTTCCCTTTATTTTTATTTTTATTTTTACCAGTAGGTGTAGATTGAACCGAATTAACTTCATAAGTTTTACCAGGAGAAGGAGTCAGAGGAGGCGTATTTTGTGCATTAGAAGTAATATACTTGGGATTGGAATGAATCGCTTGTTTATATTGAGTCTCAACATGAAAAGTGCCAATCACTCCATAAACAACATGAGAAGCTACTGGAGGTGTTGGGATTGGATTTGTAGATGGGCAAGGAGCATTAGGGATGAAGTCATATAGTGTGCTTGTTTGTGAATAAACGAGATCCAAATGTTGAGAATGAATAATCGCCTTCTCTTCAATGATGACACCACCCATGGAAACATCATGGGATAGGACCAAGGAGTGACTTGGTAAACCACTCAACCAATAGTTTATCAGGAAGGGGAATTTTGATTAAGTGTCTTCTCCTCCTCCACTCATGAATATGATAGCAAATGTGAGTAGATGAGGATTGTTTAAATGAGCTAAAAATTTCAGTTCCTATCTCATATTGGATTGGTAATTGGTAATGCATTAAAAAATACATAGCTAGGGTGTTGAAGTCATTGAATAATTCTCATGGAAATTCAATATACCATTTGGTTTCCGAACGCGTCAGATTTTGTTGGAAAATACGTAATCTAATGGAGTCATCCATCAAGGAGTTGGATGAACAAAAAACATGGAAAGTCATGACATGATTATTTGGGTCTCCCCCTGATAGGCCTTCAAACTTATGAATGTATGATGGTAAATTGGAAGGTATGACTGGCCAATAAGGAGAATGCAAGATAGGATCATTCAAAATCCTAGATAAATCCGGTAAATCCAAAGTAGCAAGAAATGACAACTTCTTGTTCTCTTAAGCATATTGGTAATTTTGAGGAGGTAGTCAAGGAGGTATACCAGTAGGACCATAAGCAGTCTGTAGATAGTTAGAGGGTCCTGTAAAATTCGGTGGTGGAGAGATTTGAGTCAAATATCCAACTTGGGTTTGTTGATTGGGTAAGCTTCCTTGGGAAGGAGCATTAGACTGAAAACCTTGAACCCAGGTAGGATTCATAGAACCTGGATATGGTTTCCCAGGATTAGGGGGTACAAAAGAATTAAATTGAGGAGGTTTCCCCCCATGCGGTTGTTGATTTCCTTGGAAAGGAAAATTCCAATGTTGAGACTGTAATCCATGGGTATATTGCCCGTACACTGGATTATGAACCCCAACTTGAGGTTTCCCCCTAACTTGAGATTGACCTCCAACAAGAGTTTGAAAACTAGAAGTGACATAATGACTTGTGCCTCCAACTTGATTGGAGCTACTAGGGCCAGGACGATTATATCCTTCAGGTGAAGGTGGAGGAGGAATACTAGGCCCCGTGGAGAAAACTTGAGTAGGTGTAGGAGAAAAACTACTAGCAACATTATACCCAGGAGGAACAAAAAGATTAGGCCCTCTAAATGGATTCTGGGTAGGATTACCAATAGAATTATTCAGAGTGTGATACCTAGGTGGAAGTGACGGATTTGATCTAAGTTGAAGTGGTGTTCCAATAGGATCTTGAGTGATTACCATACTTCTGGCAGAAACAAGCATAACTTGTGGGACCATGGTAGAGATAGCAAGGTGGAGAGGAAGAGTTGTATGAGAGCCAACCAACAATTGGTCTGAGACTGTGACAACATTACTGATCATTCCAGTAAAATGATCCAAGTGTATTGTATAAGCAGTGGAATTCATAGGCATATGTGATTCCATAGGTTGATTAGAGGTCCTCTGGTGTAGGGGACTCATTCTTAGTTTTTCAAAAATATCGTGTCCCGAAGAGGTCCTACAAAGAGAACGGATAGGGCCATAAGATCTAGGATTACAAGTTCCAGTAGTATGAACAAGAGTTCTAAACAATTAACTCTAAAAGGGTGGATCATCTACACCAAAATCTGCGTGAGGTCGAGTAGGTATTCTAGTATAATCTTCAACAACAACGTCTCTCAATGAATTTATCTAGAGAAAAAGTGGATCTTATACAACACTCAATAATGGATTTACAAGAAGTATAGATTCCTCCAATGGAGTAAAACTTCCAATCTCAGAGGCTACGTCATTATTGATTGCTCCTTCAGGAGAACCCTCTGGTGAGTTAGGAAGCAAAGGAGTATATTCTTCTGGATCTTCCAGATGTAACCCTTGCATCCTATGTGAACGGCGAGGGCCGATGTTGGCCACAAAAAATAAACAATGGAATAAAGTTATGGCCAACTAGATAAACAAAAAAAAATCACTAATAAAAGCTAGATAACAAACACACAAACAAACCTTATTATTCTGAAGTCACTAGTTGGTGATGAAATCCAACGTCATGAAATCAATACAAGAAGGGCCTGGGATAAATCGGGTGGAAAAGTTACATTGATGACCTACTTAACATACTTACACCCTTGTGTAAGGTCCCACACATAATCGTGGGTATACCCTCCAAGGAGCCCGAGTGAGTTTGGCCAACATTGATTCCAGGTACCATGAATAATTTCCCCTCCACATTCACCTCATGTAAAGAGTCTAAAGAGATGGGCCACTAAGGTTACCAATTACGGAAATCATGTTTGGGGAAGCAGTCAACAATCTAATCCATGTGTAAGGGTAGGGTATCTAAGCCTGAAATCAACTCGAGAAGGTCCCCACAGGATTTTCTTCTCAAGTGACCCCCAATAATACATGTAATATCTACACTAAGACCAACAAACCAGGGTGAGTAGCTTTTCCATCCCTAATGCGACCTCATGATTGACCCTTGTGTTAGAAGGGCTTCCCAGGGCAAAATGTAGCAAGTGGATTTGTACTCTCCCTATCAGAAGATACTATTGTGTGTTTTTATGCTTTGGAGAGTGTGTCTTACAACCTATTCCAAAGAGATATCCTAGTTGTAACACTCTTACATTCTGAGATTCTAATGCTTTGATACCATACTGTAATGTTCTTACATTCTGAGTTGTAATGCTTTGATAACATTATGTAATGCCCCCTTTCACTTCTGGGTGGGCACTACTTCATGAAATAACAATCTCATACTTAATTATATATATATGACATGCATTTAAGAAAATGAAACACATTTAAACTCAGAGTAAACATAATAATTACTGCTATTACAAATAATCAATGGAATTAACATTAATTCGTAGGAACAACAAAATACATGATAAATATAAATACGCAGACATGCAGAAACGTAATTAAAGACATCATCTGGTACTTATCTTTGAAATGGTGGTAATTCCACCAACCAGGTGCAGGCCTTCCACGAACCTCCCAGCCTTAGACCACACTGCTCATTAAGCTAAACAATAGGTCACCCCCGAGCTGGGACTAAGCTCCACCCCAAGGCAAGGAATCCTAGGCTAGGCTGAGGTTACAGGGAAAATACACAGTCACAAGGAAGGAATTCTCTCCCAGGAACCACTCATACTCACCACCCACAGATTCTCCTTCCCCACATGCCTGTTCCATGCCAGAGTATACACCTTCTCTGTCACCTAGATAGTCCTTCAGCTGCTAACCTCCCTTTCCTTGGGTTTCCGCAACAGATCGGACCAGAAGTCTCTGAGTTCTATGGCAGCTACATGGTTCCTTCTAGGAGTTCTCTCCTTCCTCTGCGCACTCTTTCACCTGGAGAGAGTGTTGTACAAACTGGCCAAAAAGCCACACACAGTCCAGCACTACATGGCCACAACAGCCAATGGGGAAAATAGACACGGGCTTTCCAACAAGATCAACAATGACAGGATGGTCTCACGGTTATGGATTTGGGATAGAGATTCTATGCACAGGCTCAATCTATTCAGACAGAGGATTCCTCGGCTTTCTAGAAACAGAGGCTATCTCTGAAATCAACATGGACTTTTCTTCCCACCATTTCAGAATTGCACTAGGTCTCTTGCAGAGGTCGGATGGGTTCACGCTCAGGCTGTCGAGGGTCGAATGGTGGAGAGCCCCCATCACGGCTTATCTCAGTCATTTTATTTTCATGGGCTTGGGTTGACACTTGTCACCCATGAAACTGCATGTGTTCCATCAACATGCATCCCCTTTTCACATGTTTTCCCCTTGCCAAGGACTTAGGATAAAACATATAATTCACATGTCTTTTGGAATAATATTAAAATATTATTCCCAAGGACTTAAGCCCCTGGGCTCAACACTTAGTCCCTTTTCCCACCTTCCAGCCCCTAATCCCTTGCCCACTTTGTGGAAGCTTAGTCCCCCATCACTCATTCATCATGGTCGATATGCACGTGGTAGTGTTTATATTTTATTACTGTTCCGCATAATACAGGTACAAAATCAGGCTCCTAGCCTTCAACACTTAGGCTCTCTGGCCTAAAAATCACATAAGCCCACTAGATTATATAAACTCAACTCACCAGCCTATAAAACATATTTACAATTCATTTCATCAACAATATTTACAATAGGCTCAGCCTTGGGGACATTACAATCCCCCTCCCCTTATTTCTGCACTGTCCTCAGTGCAACTTTACACTGCATCTACAAGCTTTTCAAAAATTTCAAAAAAATGTGGGTACTCTACCCGCATAACATCTTCATTCTCCCATGTCACATCCTCAGGACTGTACCAGGTTCACTGGACCTTTACAAGCTCTATCTCTCGATTCCAGAGCTTTTTTCTTTTCCTGTCCAATATGCCCATAGGATGCACTTGCAAGAAACCTTCTGGTTCCACCTGAATCACATTCCAATTGATAACATGATTAGCATCAAGTATATATTTCTTCAGTAGTGAAACATGAAACACATTATGTACAATAATAGATGCAGGTAATGAAAGCATGTATGCAACTGGCCCAATCCTTTCCAGGATTTCAAAAGGCCCACAGTATCTTGCTACCAAATTGGCACAACTTCCCAGCTTCAGGGAACTCCTGTTAGTTTTCACTTTCAGAAAAACATGATCACCCACTTTGAATTCTCTATGGGTTCTATTCTTATCAGCATAACTTTTCTGCTTGTCCTGGGAAACTTTCAACTTTTGTTTAATTCTTATCATCTGGTCTTCCATCTCTTTGAGCAAATCTGGCCCAACTATTGCTCTGTCAGCTGGATTATCCCAACTGACTGGAGTGTTGCACTTTCTTCCGTAAAGTCTTCAAATGGACTCATCTTCAATGATGCATTATACCCATTATTGTAGGTGAATTCTACCAAATGCAGGTAGTCTTCCCATCTTGTTGGTTTGTCCATCACGTACATTCTCAACATGTCCTCTATTACTCTGTTTACCCTCTCTGTCTGTGCATCGGACTTGAGATGATACGCTGTACTAAAATTCAAATTTGTTCTGAATCCTTTGAACAGTCCTTTCCAAAAATTTGAGTTGAATTTTGGGTCCCTATCAGACACAATCGTCTTAGGAATTATGTGTAATCATGCCACTTCCTTTAAGAAGATGTCAACAACATCTGTTGCCTTATGAGTGGTTTTCAGTGGAATAAAATGGGCAGATTTTGTAAGCCTATCCACCACAACCATGATCAAATCATGCTCCTTGCTCATTCTAGGCAATCCCATAATAAAATCTATGGTCACGACTTCCCACTTCCATTTCGGAATGGGTAAAGGCTGTAGCAATCCTGCTGGGTGCCTATGCTCACCCTTAACTTTCTGGCATTCCATACATCTGGCGATGTATTCAACGATCTCCCTCTTCAAAACTTGCCAAAAGTAATGTCTTTTGACTGCTATCACAGTCTTCCGATATCCAGGGTGTCCAACATACGTCACATTATGCATTTCTTTTAGAATTTCCAGCTTCAAATCCTGGACATTGGGTATATACACTTTGTTTTTGTACAGAAGTATTCGATCAACTTCCAAGGTGTAATTTTCTTCTTTTTGCGGTCTCTCACTCTACTGTAGCTTTGCTACCAAGTCTTTGTACTGCAAATTGACGCTTACAGCTTCCAAAATTTTATCCTTAATATCCGTCCTGTACATGCTAATATCTGTAGCACGCAATTCATGCACCTTTTTGCTGAGTGCATCAACCACCTTGTTTTCCTTCCCTTTGATATGCTTGATATCAAAGTCGTATTCACACAGAAACTCCAACCACCTGCTTTGTCTAGTGTTTAAGGTTGGCTGCTCAAACAAATATTTCAAACCATGGTAGTCTATTCGCAATTCAAATATTCTTCCCATGAGGTAATGTCTCCATTTCTTCAGAGCGTGGATGATTGTTGCCAGCTCCAAATCATGAGTGGCATAATTCTTTTCATGCTCTTTCATTTTCCTGGACTCATAAAAGATTACAAATCCATCTTGGCTGAGAACTCCTCCCAACCATTCCTTACACGCATCTGTGCACACCCCAAAATCCATATTTGGATTTGCAATTCTCAGGATTGGAGCATTGGTTAACAACAACTTCAATTGCTGGAAACTCTCTTCACACTCTTCAGTCCACTGAAACTTTTTCTCCTTCCTTTGCAATGAAGTGATAGGGTGATCTATCTTTGAGAACCCTGCGATAAACCTTCTATAATAGCCTACCAAACCCATAAAGGATCTAACTTCTGTCACATTCCTTGGCGCTAACCATTATCGGATGGCCTCAACCTTCTCAAGATCCACAAAGATCCCTTCTTCTGAAATAATATGTCCCAAGTAATGGATCTGTATTTGATAAAAGGAGCATTTTCTCAACTTGGCATACAACTGGTGTTCTCTCAACACTTGCAGCACCATCCTTAGGTGTTGTTCATGCTCTTCCTCTGACTTGGAATACACCAAGATGTCATCTAGGAAGACTATGAAAAACTTGTCTAAATAGTTCCTGAATACACCATTCATCAAGCACATAAAAACAACAGGTGCGTTTGACAGTCCAAACGGCACCACTGTGAACTCGTAATGACTGTACCTTGTTCTAAAGGCAGTCTTGCTGATATCCTCATCCTTTATTCTTACCTGGTGATATACTGATCTGAGATCTATCTTCGAAAATATTTTCACACCCTTCAGCTGATCGAAAAGATCATCGATCCTTGGAAAAGGATACTTGTTCTTGACAGTTACCTTGTTCAACTGCCAAAAATCAATGCACAGCCTCAACGTCCCATCCTTCTTCTTCACAAACAGAACTGGGGAACCCCAAGGTGACACGCTGGGGAAAATGTGCCCCTTCTTCAGAAGCTCTTCGAGCTGCAATTGCAACTCTTTCAGTTCTAGCGTACTCATTCTATAAGGATATTTCAACATTGGAGCTGCTCCAAGCATCAAATTAATAGAAAAATCGATGTCTCTGTTCGTAGGTAGTCCAGGTACCTCCTGAAATATGTCCTTGAACTCTGTGAGTACCTCATGGTCTCCAATTCTTGATACTTCATCTCTCGATGCTTCCTCCACATGGGCTGCAAATAATTGACAGCCTTTCCTGTAACACTTCTTCAGTTGCATGGCCGAGATTTCTTTAACAACCACAACTCTGGGAATTCCTTGGACTGTTTTCCAATTTCCCTCCTCATCTAGGCATGTAAACCTCTTATTATGAAAGTCCAGGAGGGCATGGTGCTGGTCCAACCATTCTATCCCAATTAAGCAGTCATAAGAGCCTAAAGGAAGAACATTCAATTCAGCCTTCGTGCTCAATCCATTCATGTCTATCAAACATGATTTAACCAATTCAATGACCTTCCTCTTGGTTCTTGTAGCCAACTGCACTAACCAAGAATTTTCATGTTTTCTTCTTGATAGATGAAAACTTTCCACCACCCTAGGATCTATATAACTATGGCTATCCTTGGAATCAATTAAAATAATAAGTGGTCGGTTGTTGATCATACCTTCCACTTCAATCATGTGTGATTGAAATTATGCTTGCTTGTTGTCTAGGGATGCGTAGATCTTTGGCATCCTGCTGTCCATACCCTCCACTGTTTCAACTTGCTAAACATTGTGGACGGTTCTCACTTTATCTTTTCTATCGGGGTAGTCCCTATACCTATGGTTCTCTTTACAGCCCCAACACTCCATAGGTGGCGGTCTGGGCATTTGCTCACCCAGTTTAGCCTTCCTGGGCTCTCTGAAAGATGGCTATCCCTGAGGACTGTTTCTGAAAAAGGGAGGCTTGTTTCCCTTCTGCCTCTGCTCTTTCTTGAACTTCTTTTGATCATCCCAAGCCTTCCGAAAAGTAGGCCTTTCTCTTTGTTGTTCATATAAGCATTTTTCCCTTCTTATTGTTTCTTCCATAGTCTTAGCATCATCATATTGAATCTTGTCACCAATAGAAGGTGGCATTCCACTCAGATATCTCTGAATCTTGACAGCCTCATCTTTGATGAACAGAACATACTTCAATAGTTCCAAAAATGTTCATTCGTATTCATCGATGGTCATGCTGCTCAACTTGAGTTCGAAGAACTCCTTCATCTTTCTATCATAGTGCCTTTTGGTCAGGTATTTCTTCTGAAAATACCTCTTGAACTCCTTCCAAGTGATATCTTTCTCTCTAATGTGTTGCACCTGCAAAAACTAATCCCACCACATGGATGCTTTTCCTTTCAGTTGATACATCACAATTCTTCCTTCTGCATGAGGGGAATAATTCTTTAGTTGGAAATATTTCCTCATGCCTAGAAACCATTTTTTGGCATATTCCTCATTCTTATGTTCTCCATCAAACGTTGGAGGCTTGATCTTGTTTATCTCTCCTTTCAATTCATCCCTTCCAGATGTTCGGTGTTTTCTAGTAGGGGATAGGCTTAAACTACTGTGTGCTTCCCTACTGGAATGCTTTGGGGAGTGATGTTGATGTCTGCTACCACTCCTCGATCTTCTTCTTCTCTCAGGGGTCCTGCGACTCTCTGTCTTGCTTGAGCCACTCCTATTCTCCAACTTCCTTTCTATTCTTTCCAAGTTCTTCAATATTTTTAAGTTGAATTCTCCCTGTTGATCCCTGACCCTCATGAACTTTCACCTATCAAATCAGCGAGCATGGGCATCTTTCTACAATGTTTCAATGAGTTTCATCATATGTCCTTCCTTATTCATCTCTTTTTCGTGCCCATTAGAGTTTGATCCTTCGACTCCCAAGTTGACATCCCTTCCTACCCTTTCATCCTCTGTTTCAGAGGCAATTTGTACCTTTTCCATTTCTATACTCAGCGTAGATTCATGGTTGACCTGACACTCGTTGATCTCTGCACCTACAATGTGCAATCAACCAAAGTTTTCTAGGCCCTTAAACCTTCAAGAAACTTACAACACTCATAAACCAACATGAACAAGAAAAACGTTTCAATTTCATTAAGTTTTCTGAGCTCTGTTCGGCTCTGCAAAATTTCGAGACTTCAGAACTTCGGGGTCTCAGTCCACGAAGATCCAGCAATTAAATCCTCAGTGGTTCTTTTGTCTTCGAAAATTTCAGGACTTCGGAACTTCAGGTTTTCGGGTGATAGCTCCCTCTTTATCCCTACCTCATAACCAAAGGCACCTTTCACAACTTCGCGATCTCGTGAGTTCACAAGTCGAACACCCTCGACTCTTCTTCCTCCAAATGATGATACCCAAGATGTGATACAGTATGGATCCCTCCTTGCTAGCGACTGCTACATATAACTGTAGGCTAGGGCTAAGTGCTATCACACCTCACAACTTGTGACTTCGTGAGTTGGAGTGTTGAGCCCTCATGCTCCTCCTTTGTGAATCCTGAAATCCTGATTTACTTTACCCTTCGAGCCCACATAGCACAAATGTCTCCACATCTATAGTGGCAAGTGGCACCCTCAAGAGGGTCCATGTTATCTATGGTGATGTCATCGGGTCCCACCATGCTCACTTTTCTTTTGTCCCACTGGCACATGGTACACATGCATGTGTCCACGTCCATTCTAAGTGAAATCCAACAATTAGACCTTTCTCAAATATATGGCACAGATCCTTTCGACGTTTCAGGGTTTTGGGCATCGGTAGTTCTTGCATCCACACCTCTCGAACTTTCATTTGCCAAAATCTCGAAATTAATGTCTACCCCTCCACTTGATCCAATGGTCAAGTTCCTATCTTACGATCTACGGTGTAGATCATTTCAATATTTAGGGTTTCGCTATTTCGCGGCTTGTGAACACAAGGTTCTTCTCTTTTGGTTTCCCGGGTGCCGAAACGTCGTCCGGTAGCCACGTGTTCCCCCCAATGGATGATCCTGATGAATTCGGAGTTTCGTGTATTGCAATTTCCACGTTCCTATGCAACTCCAAAGGGTTTTTTAACCCTGTGCACATTTTCCAGATATGACGGTCATGAGGGTTCTCCTTTCCCCCAAACAGATCCTATGGCTCTAACACTTCCAGTGTGAAGTCCTCTCTCCCTGTGGCCAGATACCACATCGGCTGCAGTTTCATAACATTGCCACACCTCCTGAGCTTGGTAACACGGTCAAGTAACTCCTTGACACTCAGGAGCATTCAAAGGTTCGAAATTGGTCCTCCAGACACAATTTCTCCTCAAACCCCCGGTCCAAAGACCACTCAACTAGCCCATCTAGGCTTAGCATCGAAACCTTCGCTCTGATACCATATTGTAACACTCTTACATTCTGATCTTGTAACGCTCTGATACCATACTGTAACATTCTTACATTCTAAGCTGTAATGCTCTGATAGCATTCTGTAACGCCCCATTTCACTTCCAAGCAGGCGCTACTTCATGGAATAACAATCTCATACTTAATTATATATATATGACATGCATTTAAGAAAATGAAACACATTTAAACTCAGAGTAAACATAGTAATTACTGCTATTACAAATAATCAATGCAATTAACATTAATTCATAGGCACAATGGAATACACGATAAATATAAATACACAGACAAGCAGAAACGTAATTAAAGACATCGTCTGGTACTTATCTTTGAAACGGTGGTAATTCCACCAACCAGGTGCAGGCCTTACATGAACCTCCCAGCCTTAGACCACATTGATCATTAAGCTCAATAGTAGGTCACCCCTGAGCTGGGACTAAGCTCCACCCCAAGGCAAGGAATCCTAGGCTAGGTTGAGGTTACAAGGAAAATACATAGTCACAAGGAAGGAATTCTCTCTCAGGAACCACTCATACTCACCGCCCATAGATTCTCCTTCCCCACATGCCTATTCCACCCAAGGAGTATACACCTTCTTTGTCACCTAGACAGTCCTTAGGCTGCTAACCTCCCTTGCATTGGGTTTCCGCAACAGACTGGACCAAAAGTCTCCGAGTTCTGTGGAAGCTACAGGGTTCCTTCCAAGATTTTTGTCCTTCCTCTGCGCACTCTTTCACCTAGGGAGAATGTTGTACAAACTGACCAACAAGACACACAGAGTCCAACATTACGTGGCCACAACAACCAATGGGGAAAACAGACACGGGCTTTCCAATAGGCTCAAAAATGACAGGATGGTCTCACGATTATGGCTTTGGGACAGAGATTCTACACACAGGTTCAATCTATTTAGACAGAGGATGTCTCAGCTTTCTAGAAACACATGCTATCCTCGAAATAAACATAGACTTTTCTTCCCACCGTTTCAAAATTGTGCCAGGTCTCTTGCAGAGGTCGGATGGGTTCACACTCAGGCTATCGAGGGTCGAATGGTGGAGAGCCCCCATCATGGCTTATCTCAGCCATTTTATTTGCATGGGCTTGGGTTCACACTTGTCACCCATGAAACTACATGCGTTCCATCAACATGTATCCCCTTTGCACATGTTTTCCCCTTGCCAGGGACTTAGGATAAAACATATAATTCACATGTCTTTTGGAATAATATTAAAATATTATTCCCAAGGACTTAAGCCCCTAGGCTCAACACTTAGTCCCTTTTCCCACCTTCTAGCCTCTAATACCTTTCCCACTTTGTGGAAGCTTAGTCCCCCATCACTCATTCATCGTGGTTGGTCTGCACGTGGCGATGTTTATATTTTATTACTGTTCCGCATAATACAGGTACAAAATCAGGCTCCTGGCCTTCAACACTTAGGCTCTCTAGCCTAACAATCACATAAGCCCACTAGCTTATATAAACTTGGCTCACTAGCCTATAAAACATATTTACAATTCATTTCATAAACAAGATTTACAATAGGCTCAGCCTTGGGGACATTACACTAGCTAATGTTGGTGTATAAAATTTCTAGAAAATAAAAGTTGCTAATATATTTTAAAATTACGCTATATTTTAAAGGTTGTTGTTTACTCAAAAGGGAAACGGAAGTGAAACTGATGATGTATTTGACCTTGATCCAATAAGATGCAAGAAGATATGAAATACAATTGTTTCATTTGATGAACTCTAATTACAATAGGGATAAGGTTTCTCTTTCCAGAATACAAAAGATACAAAGCACAATTTCTCAATCTTTGAATGATATTGATTCCAAACAATCAAAGTGTACTAAATCTTCCAATTTTCTCTTTTCAACAAATATTTGAATGCACAAATTTTCTTACAAACACTACTAAAAAGAAGAATAAACTTTAGTCCTTTCCTTTTCAAATCAGAATAGAGACATAATACAAAAAAAAAGAATGTTCTAAGAAGACTAATTCACTCTCAACACTATTTCCCAAATCAAACTCACAATGCAAGAAAAAAAATGAAAAGATAAGAAATCCTTTTGTTGAATGCAAACAAAATTTGTTTCTTAATCGACAATAATCCAAAACTCAAAAGAAATCAAGAACTACTTATCAAACAAACACCCAGGAACAAAGCCTTGAGATTATACCCTTGCGATAAGAAGTAAAAGATGAAATTTACAAACCTTATGAAGAAGACTCTCAATCCTTGAAAATCGATCAAATCCAGGCTTAAAACATGGAAACCAATCATTCACCAAAGCTAAAAGTTCATCCCAGGAAATGAACACAAATCTGGGCAAAGAAAAGAAAATCGACTGTCACTCCAACAATTGCTACAAGAATCGTCGCAAGCTGCAGAAAGGTACAGTGCAACGATGTAGGATCGCCATAGGTTTTCAGCAAGGCACAGTGCGACATCATCGCCCTGTTCTACATAATAAGAGTGCGATGATAAATAATCGTCGCATGTTGGAAATAGGACACAATGCGACGATCTTTGAATATAAAGAAAATTTGGAAAAATGACAAAAAAATTCAATGAACCTTTAGGACCAGGTAGTCAATATGGATCACCAACATACTTAGAGAATGAAATTCATCAAAAGAAGGTAGGCTAAAATAAAATAAGAAGCACAAAAACAAAAGAGGTTGTATCCCCAGTATGGTTGCCAAATTTATGAATTTTGACTTTTCCCTTGTTTAAGCATCATCACACCCTATGCACAAGAAGCCTGTGATGATGATGTAGTCTAGAATTGGTGCAACATGCAACAATCAAGCATCATCAATCCCCAAGTATAGAGAAGGGTGCGATGATCTCCCTTGTCATAGTTTTTAAGGAAGAAAAGTTAAACCACTTTTCTCATGGAGAAAATATCTTTTAGTGTTTTCAGGGAACATGGAAGTGAGTTATGCACATGTCGTTAGTTGATCACTGGGGTGACCAAAATATTTTGTAACAATGAATTATCCCTAGACTAGACATTCCCTAATGGGATTCCCCCTAGGGATAGATGTAGACCCTCCAGGAAAATGTTCCCAAAATTAGGCCTAGGGAAAAATCTCGCAGAACCTGAGGTATTGATAAAGGGAAGGATTCCCTAATTTGAAAATTTACCCATAGCGGTGTGCCCCCATAGAAATGGGTTCCAACCCATGGGAATTTAAAATCTCCTAACATACTACTACCCCCAACCTGACTAGAGACAATCCCAAAACCACTAGAAACGTTCCACCCAAAAGATACACCTACACTTGATGATACCAAGTTGCTCATAGGAATGGTGGAGGGAGAATGAGTTCCACCTCCCTTGTTAAAACCAAGGCTCTCCCTCCCCCCCCAAAAAATATCCAAACGTGGGCATTGGGATGGAAAGGATGGGCATAAAAATGGAGGGTATACTAACATATGGAAATGAAGACAAAATTAAGGTCCCCCAGATCGAGGGACCTGTAAAGAAAGGCATGGACGATGTAGGTCCAATGGTGGTAAGAGAAGGTAATGTGGACATCATGGGGATTCCCCCAGTCCCACTTAAGGATGGGCTAGATGGACCAACTACACTAGATGAGAAACTTTGTCCTGACATGGTGTAAGGATTACTGAACAAATAAAATGTCTCACTAAAAATATCCCCTACGTGGACAGGTAGAGGTGTTTTAGGATTATTTAAAGGAGGATTAAATTTTGGTAGAGGACCTTCATTGACCACTTCCACTTCAACCAAACCACTCTCCTCAAACCAAAGATAAGACCCGTCGAATTATTTGTCACCTACTTTGTGCCACTTGAGATGTAGTTGTACCTCTGTGATTGGTTTTAGTCCTCACAATCGACGAGACTGACAGGATAATTCTACCAGGGTGAAAACAATATGTGTAAATCAAACATAATTCAACCTAAGTTTGATCTAGAATTAGAATCAAAGAGCACACCCCTATAAATCATAGGATAACAACAAGGAAACCAATGGCTCAATGAGCCTTTTGAAAACCAACCCTCTGAGGTAGATGAAGTCCCCACAATATTGGTTAGCGAAGGTATGAAGAGAAATTATGATGATCTATCTGAAACAAACCTAATTGGTGCAATCACCCTTTATTAATGAGGGAATCCTCCAAGGGAACTGAGATAGTGAAAAAATGTCTACCCCAGGTAATACAGGAATGTCCCACCTCCAGTCACCTCCATTGTCTACATAGGAAAGGTCACTAAGTCTACCAACTTATAATCAAAGACCGAGTGAATAGTAATAGGTTTGACCGCATGTAAGGGAAGGGTAGCTAATACTAAAGTTTTAGTGAGAGAAGGGTAATCTCCCTACTTCCCCTAATGAGACCTCGTTCTTAATTACTGTGTTAGAGGAGGCTCCCGACATACTAGTTGCAAGAATGAATTTATCACTTTCTAATGACTCCTAAGTTTCTTTTTTGTCTCCTTGGAGAGTTTACTCTCCAATCCTATTCCAAGGCCCTAAGCCTATCTAATGTTGGTTCACTAAAAATGAAAAAATGTCTAATTGATTTTAGATTACACAATTTCTTTTTATGGTTGTTATTTATGATGTAGGAGCATCTCTCCACGCAGCCAGCCAACCAACCAGCCATGTCAGTGCGCATGCATTCAAATGCTGAAGAGGGAGGCGCAGCCTCATTCAAATTTGAAATTGAATGTAATTAAATTCTTAGGCTGGTGAGCCATAGAAGCCGTGCCTTTGAGTAGGCGTTAGGTAGATGGGCTTTAATGCCAAGATCGGATGAGATCTAGATCCATATGATGGACTAGACAACCATTGATTGTAATTTATTAGAGTAGGTAGACATGGAGGGAAGTGCTCTAAGATCCTCCTCAGGTCAAAGAGATTTTAGATCTCATTTTGGAAAGGAGAGTTAGAGAGTTAGAGTAGAGTTGAGAAGAGCCAGAGAGAGCTCAAGAACACCATTGTAATTACAGGCATTTGCCATTGTTAATATAACAGAGCAGTTTTTCCTACATTTTCGTGTTGAATGGATGTCTGTGTGTGTTCCATATATATGTTGTAAATGTATGTTAGGAATTTTCAGGAGTGTGTTTGATTTCAGGGTGGAAGGTCTTTGAGGCTCCACACCAGGAGGGTGTGACAGAACGTTGCAGGTTCTGAGAGCCGTGCACAGAGGATGCACTTTTGAACTCTGCGGAGTCAGACAAAGATGTGCTACAGCACAGAAGCTGAAATCAACAACTCAGAGGAAGAAGACCTCAAGGTTGTTGAATACCTTGAAGGTAAGGCTGTGTATGAGAGACACAGTTGCAGACAAAATTCTGCTATGAATTCTGTAGAGCTCTGCCAAGTGGGCATTGAGCATATGCGCTACGTTTCATTTGTGAAAGAACTCTGTTAAGCATTGAAGAAGGAAACAGAATCACTGAGGATTATGGGAGGCTCTGCCAGGTGGACATTGAGCAAGTGCAAGGAGTGCACGGAGGGACATAACTATTGAACGTTCTGTGGAAGAGGAGAACTCTGCCAGAAGGGCATCGAGACGTTGTGTAGATAGGCACAGGAAAGAAGAGAACTCTTTGAGTTCCATGAATTGAGGAAGTATCCACTGAGGGATATTCACTGGGTTGCTGAACACCCAGAAAGACTCAACAATAAGGTTGCTTGAGCAGAGACACTGCCAGGAGGTATTTATATTCCCCATCTGAGGGAGAAGAAAGATAAAATCCCTCAAGGGGTCTGAGTATTCACATAAGCTGAAGAGGGACAACACCGACGAGTGCATCTAAATATTCTACAAGGAGTGCAGACATCGAAATTCCTTGAGGAATTGAGAAGAAGAAGCTCAGGAATGGCAGCGTTTCCATACGCGCAGCGAGGCTCAATTTCGAAGAGCTCGCAGAGACAGAGAGAGAGAGAAGCAACAAAGGTTGAAGCCTTTGGAAAATTTAAAATCTTCCAAGTTGAGAAAGAAGGTACGTAGAAGCTCAGGAGGAGTAGCAGCAGCCGTCGGATCGATCGACAGATTCTGGATCATTGATTTTCACGTCTAGGAGGAGCGCACAAGAGAAAGGGATCTGAGTCATTAGATCTTGCTCAGAATCCCCGACAACTGTCAGATCTATAGGAATTTGCACGGGGTTAGGCTCTCATAGACAGTGGAGCAGTCCCGACAGCCATCGGGATATTGGCACTCGGGAAATAGGGATTCTTGAGGTCGTACGAGTTGGGACCCCTTAGGTCTCAAAACAGGGATAGGATCTCAACCGTTCATCTGAGGAAGGACACATGGTAGCGATCGAGCACCACCGGGAAAAGCCCGATAGGGAGGCCATCTATCGGCATATCGGGGAATCTTGAGTCGAAGCACTAAGTTGGTATAATGAGAATTACGATATCGTGATCCGCGATCTCCTGACAAGATCAGAACCGTCCATCGTGTGGGACATGTGTCAGGGGATCCTGTGGAGTCAAGGTTTCGAAGAACAAGAAATCCTTGCCGCTCGGAATTGTGAAACTCGATATCTCGACGAAAGAGTCATGGGGCCACAGTGAGGGTAGTGGAGAACAGGTGGCGTATCTTATCGGGATCTCGTGGCGAGAAGCCCCAAAACTTGGGTGTGAAGATTCGCAATCCTGCAAAGTCTGAAGTCCCAATGGGGAGACATGACCATTGAAAAGTCAACTTGTGAGCGTATCAGAGTTTCGGCACATCAGGACTCGATAGTTGGAGAAACGAGCGTTTAGTGTCGCGAGAAGCGAAATCGCGAGGGAGCGAGATCGCGAGTATCGACGACTCGGGCATCGGGAGTCGACGTGGAAGTTATTCAACCCCGCAATTAGCGAAGTTACGAGTGGCGAGATCGCACGTTTCGGCGTCTCGGGTATCGGGGTTGGAGAACCAAATGTTTGGCGTAGCGAGTAGTGAAGTTGCGATAGAGCTGAAGTCCCGATAGAGGGAAGAGGAAGTCAGCGTTGACTGACTCATCGTATCTTGGGGATTCGAAAGCCTAAAGATCGACAGTGAACTTGCGAAGTCGCGAGTTCCGATCCTCTGATAACTAAAGAAAGGGGGATCACACCGAAGAGAATCTGTGGGTGAAGATTTCTCGATAGGGAAATTTAAGAACCTTAGGGTTCTTCAGGTTGAGAAGAAGAAGATCCTATGAGAGCGGACGTGCTCCGAGGAGTGCGGCTACACCAGTTTGGTATCAGAGCCTGATTCTTGTCTATATATCTCAGGCAGGAAGAGGCACAAAAAGGTAAAGAGCACTCTGATACACATCAGGTGGTATCAGAGTGGGAACTTCATCTGTATATTTCAGGTGAAGCGAGAGGAAAGCAGGAGGAAGATAGAGTGTTGGAGGACTCTGTAAGGATTTGTTTGCAGGGTAGCAACAGTCCAGAAGACAGTCAGGGAGACTGTATAATGAAGCTAGAAACACTCGGGGTGCATAGTGACAACAGATTTGCTGGGAAAAATAGAACCATGGTTACTGAAGACCATAGGCATGCTGGGAAGAAGAAGAGAAAGGCAAAAAAGCTTGCGGAATTTGATAGAGAAATGGATAAAGATCTCTATGAATTAAAGGCAGACATAGAGAGGCTCGAACTACGGATGCGGTAGGATAGGAGGTCGAGACAGATGCGGGAGTTGCCCATGGAGAAGGAAAAAGGAAAATGGCCAGTCAAGCAGCTGATGGTCATGAGACAGCGCAGGCTATTAAAGATATGGTTGAGGTATGTTGAAAACCTCAAGGCCACAGAGGAAAAGATGATTTATCACTGTGAGCTAGAGACTGGGAGAAGTCTCGATGATTTTGATAAAGACGTGGAAGAATTGGGATCAGCTGAGGATCTCAAGAACTTCCAGGAGGGAAGAGAAGTAGAAATTCCGGTTTGTCGGGAGGGAAATAGATTGAGATCACTGCGGGATCTCACGGACTGTCAGGAGGACAGCCAGGGAGTTTCACATTGCCAGCTGGGAAATGAAAGGAGATCGCTGCAGGATCTCAAAGACTGCCAAGAGGGCAGCGGAAGCATCTTGGACTGCCAGGTGGGTAGAGATAAACAGGTGAGACCATTTGAAGGTCTCATGGAGAGTTCAATTCAGCAAGGAGTGCTGATGAAGATGGGATCAGTTGATCTCATAGTCTGCCAGGAGGGAAACAGAGACATCCCATATTGCCAGGTGGGCAGGGATGAGCAGATGAGACTATTCGTGGGTCTCATAAACTCAGAAGTGACTTGGAATCAGCCAGAGGAGTTGACAGAGCAGGTGGACTTGGATCAGCAGGTACAACTGACAACGAAAGACATGAGGAGCCGAGTGATGATTGGGGGAATTCAAATATTCCTACCATATGCCCAGGAGGAGGCAGAAATTGGTTTTGTAAATGGTGCAGCAGCAGAACAGTCATCTAAGACTGTCCAAGAAGAATTGGAGCAGGTATTTGAGACTGCCCAAGTACAAGCAGAAGAGGATGAAAAGGAGAATGAGCGTTCTGAGGAACAGCTCAATGATTTCATCCAACGAGCTGAGAGCATTCTAGCATTGAAGATGACGGAAAAAGAAGAAGCGGAAGAGGAAGAAGACAGTGAGCATTCCGAGGAATGGCTCAACGCATTCAGTGATGAAGCTAAAGAGACTGCAACATGGGAGTTTGCAGCGGGAGCAGAAGAGGAAGAGGCAAACAACATATGTTTTGCTGAGCTATGGCAACATATAAAATCCCTGGAAGAAAGGATGAGAGTGCAAGGAAGGCACATCCAATAGGTGAGGTTGGAAACAGGTAAGGAGGAAGGCGTGGGAGATCATGATGATTTGCCCAATGGCCAAAAAAATTTGCAGCTGAGGAGACTGCATGAACAAAACCAACCACTAGAGCAGCTGGACGAAGTGATTAGTGAGATCATGGAGCTGATGTTGGAGTCAGCAGAGACTGCCAGCAGGGAGAGGCTGAGCAGAAGAGAAACGGCAGTGGCAATAACACAATGAGAATAGCAGCGACAATAGGATGGAGTAGATGGAAAGCTCCAAAGACTTATCTGGGATCCAGGAGGATTCCAACAACTTAGAGGGGAAGCGCATGAGCAGGAGCTCATGATTTTGTAGCTGAGGAGTATGATGCAGGAGCATCTCTCCACGCAGCCAACCAGCCATGTCAGCGCACATGCATTCAAATGCTGAAGAGGGAGGCACAGCCTCATTCAAATTTAAAATTGAATGTAATTAAATTCTTAGGTTGGTGAGCCATAGAATCCGTGCCTTTGAGCAGGCGTTAGGTAGATCAAATTTAATGCCAAGATCGGCTGAGATCTAGATCCATACGCTAGACTAGACAACCATTGATTGTAATTTATTAGAGTAGGTAGACCTGGAGGGAAGCTCTCTAAGAGCCTCCTCAGGTCAAAGAGATTTTAGATCTCATTTTGAAAAGGAGAGTTAGAGAGTTAGAGTAGAGTTGAGAAGAGCCAGAGAGAGCTCAGGAACACCATTGTAATTACAGGCATTTTCCATTGTTAATATAACATAGCAGTTTTTCCTACATTTCCGTGTTGAATGGATGTCTGTGTGTGTTCCATATATATGCTGTAGATGTATGTTAGGAATTTGCAGGAGTTTATTTGATTTTAGGGTGGAAGGTCTTTGAGGCTCCACACCAGGAGGGTGTGACAGAACGCTACGGGTTCTGAGAGCCATGCACAGAGGATGCACTTCTGAACTCTGCAGAGTCAGACAAAGACGTGTTGCAGCACAGAAGCTGAAATCAACAACTCAGAGGAAGAAGACCTCAAGGTTGTTGAATACCTTGGAGGTAAGGCTGTGTATGAGAGACATAGTTGTAGACATAATTCTGCTGTGAATTCTATAGAGCTCTGCCAAGTGGGCATTGAGCGTATGCGCTGTGGTGCATTTGTGAAAGGACTCTATTAAGCGTTGAAGAAGGAAACAAAATCACTGAGGATTCTGGGAGGCTCTGCTAGGTGGGCATTGAGCAAGTGCAAGGAGTGCACAGAGGGATAGAACTGTTGAACATTCTGTGGAAGAGGAGAAATCTACCAGAAGGGCATCGAGACGTTGTGTGGATAGGCACAGGAAAGAAGAGAACTCTTTGAGTTCCATGAATTGAGGAAGTATCCACTGAGGGATATTCACTGGGTTGTTGAACACCCAGAAAGACTCAGCAATCAAGTTGCTTGAGCAGAGACACTGCCAGGAGGTATTTATATTCTCCATCTAAGGGAGAAGAAAGATAAAATCCCTCAAGGGGTCTGAGTATTCACGTAAGCTTAGGAGGGACAACACCAGCGAGTGCATCTGAAGATTCTGCAAGGAGTGCAAACATCGAAATTCCTTGAGGAATTGAAAAGAAGAAGCTCAGGAAGGGCAGTGTTTCCATACGTGCAGTGAGGCTCAATTTCGAAGAGCTCGTAGAGAGAGAGAGAGAGAGAGAGAGAGAG
>JZKD02S2008919.1:203127-233141 GCA_000966675.3 Picea glauca | reverse complement strand
AGAAAAGCCAAAAAAAAATAGAATCTTTAAACTACTACAATCATTGTCTATATAATTATTAATGAAATTGCACATTTTCATTATTTAAATTACATTTTTCAAAACATAAATAGATTCAACCCAAAATCTTTGTTACATTTTGATTATTTTAATTATACAATCTTAATAAGTGATATTGTAATATATAGAAATGTTTTAATATTTATAAATGAATTTATTTTAAATTTATATAATATATTTGTTGTTTAAATTTATTATATATATATATATATATATATATATATATATATATATAAATATAAAATTATTATATAAATTTAAATATTTGATAAAAAAGAAGAGAAGAAGAAAAAACTTTTAAATTGTATTTATATACTTATAAAATTATATAATTATTATATAAATTAAAGAAAAAATTGAGAAAAAAAATATATTATATATATAAATAAATAAAAATATATTTATTGTAAATATAATTTATGATATATTTATAAGTATCAAAAATATATATTTCATCATTTTGTTTGATTGGTTACACAATATGATTACCCATTACAACAATGGGCATCTCAAAGTGGGTTTTTTTTTTCTTAATTCAAAGTGGGGTTTTTTGGGATGGGATTGAAGATCTATGTTTCTGTTTGTCATCTTCTATAGTGCTTCACATTATGAGTTTTTGTTTGAGTGCTTCACATTATGAGTTTTTGTTTGAGTGCTTTACATTATGAGTTTTTATCATGAGATGGTCTTATGTTTGTTAAGTAAATTGAGTGGATTGCCTTTGAATAAGGTTAGTTAAAGCATTGTATTAGATGATGTGACTTATGTGAATAGTGAGTTATGAGGTTACTTAATTGTAATTCTTATTTTTATGTTTAATTACAACTTTTATTTTTATATTTATGTTTATATTGCTTTGTGATGTGATGGTGATAGTGGTGGTGGTGGTGATGTTGATGTTTATACTTATATTTTAGTGACATTTTTTTTTTTTTATGATTTTAATGTATTTTAAAAAAGCAAAATAAACATGAAGGCTTTGAACCTCACACAATTTAATATGAATATGTATAAGTATAACATAAATTTGTTTAAAATGTGCATTTTCAATTCAGAATGTAGATTGTAACCTTTGCTTATTCTTAATGTTTACTAAGATTAAAAAATAGGAGAAAATATTCTAAGGGTTCAAAATTCATCTTAATCCCATATGTTTCAAGAAACAATATAATCAAATCCCTAAAAGGTGAAAACCCTTTTCTAGGGGTTTGAAGTTTGAGCTTATACTTAATTTTTTGTATTCGAGGTTTAAACTTTTTCTCATTTTTTTGCATTGTCAAAATGGTTTGCATCTAAGAGGGATTTGATCATTGTCTATACTTGATTTGTATGGCAAGGATTTCGTCTCTATCAAATCATGATATGCAATACCCTGGTTTTGAATTCCCACTTTAATAATGTATTTTTTTTATTTGATGAAAGGCCAAAGTGATTGAACAATTAAAATGGGTCGGAGTGCATAATAAATGCAATATTTCTATAATTGTTAATAATAAAATGCATCATTGGTTGCGAGATTGAAAATGACTAGAGTTATAGAGGGATATGATTCCACAAGAGACCGTGGGGAAGTTGAGGGGATAAGCCTTTATATTTGTAATTATCTTTAATTAACCACCTTTGGAATATTAGAGAAAGGAGGGGATTACGTGAGATTCTTGGGAGAAGGCCATGCTATGCCTTTTATATTTAACCAATGTTTTTTATTGCCTTGGGGGTTGGTCATTCATACTTTCTCAAATTGTTTTTGGATTCATTCCTCTCCGATTCACTCTTCTTGCTCATTCTCGTGTTTGCATGGGAAAGGAAAATGAATTATTGAAGGTAAGTAGCCATGGTTGGTTGGTTGTATGATATACTAAAGTATTCTTGCAATGATTTTATGCATGTAGGACCCATAACTAATGACATGCCCATTTTGAGTGAGGACTCTACCAAGTCATTCTTTGAATGCATTTGTACATACCACAAAATTCTCATTTGGGTCATCAATCTTCAAAATAGGTGCACTAATAAGTAATTATTAAATAGAAAATTAAAATTTTCTTCACACTTAGTTGTCCACTCAAATTTAATTCCCTCATTTTGTAAATAATTGATGGGATGAACAATTTTAGAGAATCCTTCTATAAACCTCTTGTAGTATCTGACTAATCCCATGAAAGATCTAATTTATGAAACATTCATTGGTGTTGGCCACCCTCTCATGGATTCAATATTCCCTAGATCTACTGTTATACCTACTTTTGAAATAATGTGCCCCAAATAATGGATCTATTCTTTGTAAAAATAACACTTTCTTAGCTTGGCATACAATTGATGCTCCCTTAGTACTTGCATTACCAACGCCAACTGATATTCGTGTTCTTATAATTTAGAATAGATAAGAACATGTCATCGAGGAACACAATGACAAACTTATCCAAATAATTTCTAAATACGTCTTTCATTAAGCACATAAAGACAACTAGTGCATTGGTCTGTCCAAATGGCATCACTACAAATTCATAATGTCCATATCTGGTTCTAATGTATTTTCAAAGGTCCAAAATCCATCTTAATATCATAAAATCCATAATTTATTTTCAAAGTTCCAAAATTCATCTTAATATCATATGTGTCAAGAATCAATATAATTAAATCCTTCAAAGGTGAAAACCCTTTTCTAGGGGTTCGAAGTTTGAACTTATACTTAATTTTTTGTATTGGAGGTTTAAACCCGTACTCAATTTTTTGCATTGTCTAAATGATTTGCGTTTAAGAGGTATTTGATCATTGACTATACTTGATTTGTATAACAAGTGTTTGGTCTCTATCATATCATGATAAATCAAGAGTTAAAATGAATGTGTGTCGGTACTAGCACAACATAGAGATCAAAACTAAATCAAAATCTAATCCATTATGCACATAGATACATTTTTCAAAGAAAATGACACAAACAAAAATCTCCCCACCCTAGCTATAAATTAAATGGCTTCTATGGTATACATTACTGGTAAAATTGCAATTTTTTTAAGAATGGACAATAATTTAGTGTAAGAAAAATTAAGAATGGTGGTAATATCATTAATTGTTTGTATTAAAAAATGAAACATTGTAGGTGAGATTAATGTGGCATCAATGGATGATTCAATTTTAATCATAGGTTCATCTATAACCCTAAATGAGTTTTATCCCCTCATGTTGTTTTCATTGTTGTTTCTTCTGCTAACTTTAGTCATTAGTGTGGAAGGAGATGGATATTTGATAGAATATCTATGACAATAAAAAATTGGATGAAGTAGGTTATGAATATAGCATTTTGCACTGCTAATTATATTTGAATGTAAAGTAAGAAATCATGTTGATATAGTTATCAATAATGGAGATACAGCCATGGAGATCATACCAAGTTGTTGTTGAATATGTTCAACTCCGTCAATTATTTAATATCTTGATTTTAATTTGGAAACATCTTCCAAAAATATGGAAAGGAATATGTCCTGTTTACTATTTTTCCATGTTTTCTTAAAATATATCCAAAACAATTATATAAATATGATTTTATTTTCCTTATTAAGAATTTCTTTTATTTAAATCTAATTATATTTATAAAGAAAATAATATAATTTATAAATAAGTATTCTATATATGGCTTTGTGTATAGGTATAAGGAAAGGTTCTACTTGTAAGTACATGATCCTACTAGAGGTAGCCTCAATAATCACCCCTATGGAATATTATCTTACTTGCAAATATGGTCTCGGATAAAAACACCTTCTGGTCCTAAAGTATGATCTAAAACAAATTTTGATTCAATAAGAGCTCATATTCCTTGAACCTCGATGCTTGAAACAAATATTCAAGCACAACACTTGAACATGCCCTTGTAGGGATGTTAAGGGGAAAAATGGGGATGAAATCTTAGGTTAAATCCTTAAACTCACCAACTAAGTGGTTGGAATAATTAGTTAGGCAAATCGAAAAAATCTTTCCTTAAAGGTACTAATACTCCATTTGTGTGTGCATGTAAATTTTACTATGTTCCTTAAATCAATGATTTGTAGTGTCTCCACTACTAACCTCAACAAAATTTTTAATTTTTTTGATACCAATTAAATCAAATGCATGCATTCTAAAATTGCCTATGCATCTAACATAATTATTTAATAGAACAAGTTCATTCTATTAAACATACATACACCATCTTATACTTTCTCAAACTTAGTGTAAGCACACAACAACTAAATCCCACAATTAAATTCAATGCATGGAGGATTTAACATGCATCTAGCAACATTATGAATGAAAGAAAATAAACACATACATATAAGCATATAATTCACCCAATAATATAATCTATGAACAACAATTAAATCTCATAAATAAGAACAAAAAAACATAGATAAAAACACTTATATTTTGTCCAAAAATGTTTAACCAACTCTACAGGATGGACATTCCACCCAACCATAGCCTTGCTACTCAAAATATCAGTAGCAAGTCACCCCTGATTTGGGGTTATGAATCCACAAGAAAAGGGTGTCTCTAATGTTCAGTCACAACCCAATATAATCCCACGACAAGCTAATTTTTTCTACAACTATCCCAATCCTCCAACTATCTTCCCCTCAACCTAAACAACCCAAGGAATGGGATCCCCCTTCAATACGCATAGTCCCTCGGGCCTTCCCACTTCCCTCCATGGCTCTAGCATAGGTTTTCTAGGAATATCTCTTGTTGGAGGCGCTAATGATGTCAACTGCAATAGGAAAATCTCACATCAACAACCTCACTTTCTACCAAGGTAATCTCTTACACAAATTCTCACTCTATAGGCATAACAACTTCCTTCTTCATGAATTTATAGCTCTAATAATATGCCACACATTCCCACTATCGGTTCCTACAAGATCCATCACTCTCTCCTACTTTGTTTCTCCAAAAATTGCATGTAAAAACTTTGACCTACCATACGCATTCAAATTTACCTTTTTCCCGTGCATGTTTACTCTCACATTCCCCAATGTTTATTGTACTCAACCTCAATTCTCTCGGGACTATGGGATGTGACTTTGCACACTGATCATCTCACATGTGTTTAATGATTCAGGCTTCAATACACTCAAAAGGAAATTAGAAGGTTTATACATAATAATAATTTTAGGAAGGTGGGTTGGGATTAATATCCATGAATAATTCCCCCTTGGACCTCCTTCTTATAATTTCCCTCTCTTGTAGAAAATTATTCCCCATTACTTTGTCCATGTCCATCTTGCAACCAATGTTACATTTTATTTTATTATTTCTATATACAATGTTTACATATTACATAGTCAGGCCTATGTCCATACATAACATTTACATTATAAATCACTAAACCAAGGATTAAAAATGGAAATTTTACATTCCCCTCCCCATAAAATTTGCATCATCCTCAGGGCACAACACCACACCAACATATATATACATAACTTTTTTGTACATCATAATACTTGGTACATTCACAAGGTCACAAATCCTACAATAATTCCAACCATTAGTCTCTCATTCCTTGTAGCTTGTACAACCCAAGGATGTTTACCGCCTTCTTTACACCATAACTCTAGTTGCGAAAATGGAGTCTTGCACACTAATATACAAATGTACATTTAATTTTCTTTAAAATTTGTAAAACATTTGTAGTTACTTCTCCCGCATGGTCTCCTCATTCTCCCACGTGGAATATTTAGGATTGTAGTAGGTCCACTGGACCTTTACCAAGTCAATGGCCTTGTTCTTGAGCACTTTGAATTTCCAGTCAAGGATGCACATTGGTTCCACTTGAAAGTCCCCTTTGTGTTCCACCTAGATGACCTTCCAATCAATCAAATGGTTAGGGTCAAGAACATATTTCTTCAATAAAGAGACATGCAAAACATTATGAATTATCACGGATGTTGGAAATGAAAGCATGTATGCAATTGAGCCTATCTTCTCTAGAACTTCAAAAGGCCCATAGTATCTTTCTACCAACTTTGGGAAACTACCCAAGATTAGCAAGATTCTCTCATCCTTTACTTTTAAAACACAAGCTCTCCCACTTTTAATTCTCTATATGTCTTGCTTTTGTCTACATATTTTTTTTTTCTCTCCTATGAAACTTTTAAATTATGCCCAATTTTACCATATTCTCTTCCATTTCCCTTATCAATTCTAACCCAATAATTACTTTGTATGTTAGGTTGTCCCAACTTACTAGCATGTTTCATTTCCTACCATATAAGGCTTCAAATGGGATCATCTTCAACGATGTCTAATACCCATTATTATAAGATAACTCAACTATATGACAATATTCTTCCCACTTGGAATGTTTTTCCATTACATACATTCTTAACATATCTTCAATTATCCATTTAGCTCTATCTGTCTTCCCATCCGAATCTAGATGATATGTTGTATTAAAATTCAAATTAGTCTCAAATCCCTTAAACAATATGTTCCAAAAGTTAGAAGTGAACTTTGGATCTCTATCTGACACTATTTACTTAGGCACACCATGTAACCTAAAAATTTCCTTCATACAAATCTCTATAATATTGGTTGCATTGTGAGTTTTTTCCACTGATATAAAATGTCCATCCTTTGTAAGATTGTCGACCACTACCATGATGGAATCATGTTTCCTTGCAGTTCTTGGAAACTTGATGATAAAATATATTTTAACTGCCTCCAATTTCTATTCAAGAATGGGAAAAGGATGTAATAATATTGTTGGATGGCTATATTCAATGTTTACCTTTTGGCATTCCATGCACTTAACTATACAATAAATGGTGTCCTTCTTCATTCTAGTCCATAAATACTAGCTTCTTACTCCTACAATTATCTTCTATCACCTTGGATGTCCATCATATGGTACATTATACATATCCTTGAACACCAAATTTCTCGACCATGGAGAATTAGGAACATAAACCTTGTCCCTAAACAATAATATTCCATCCTCTTCCAACCTGTAGTTCTTAAACTTCAGTGGTATATTTTTCTATTGTATGCCTTCTGTCACTTGTTCATAATGATTATATGTAGCTATAACTTCTAAAATTATACTTTTTAAATATTAACAATACGTGTTGATGGTTGTATCATGCGCTTCATGCACCCTCTCGATGAGTGCATCAACCACTTTATTTTATTTTCCCTTGATGTTCTTAATTTTAAAGTTGTATTCACTGAGAAATTCTAGCCATATATATTATCCGACATTCAACATTGGCTTCTAAAAAAAGTGTTTCAAAACACTATTATCTATCTTCAACTCAAATTTCATACCCATTAGATAGTGCCTGCACATTTTAAGGCATGAACTATGGTTGTCAATTCTAAGTCACGAGTAGCATAACTTCTTTCACGCTCCTCAAGCTTCCTTCACTCATAAAATATGGAATTCTCATTTCATATAAGGACTCCAATAAGCCCTTCCTTACATGCATATTTGCACACAACGGTCCTCATTTTTATTTACAACCTTTAAAATAGGTGCACTGGTAAACAATTACTTCAAATGTTGGAAACGCTTTTGACATTTGGAAGACCACTCAAACTTTGTTCCCTTATTTTATATTGAAGTCCTGATCGAGGTGCATATCGGTGGCCACCAACCTATTCCATGGGCTCGAAAAGCATTTTTCCATATTGGCAATTTTTTGACAGTTTTTAGGGTTCCAAACTTCTGGGGCTGTTTTGAGGACCTAAACGACGTTTTTTGGGGATTTGGGGCCTAGGTGACCACAAAAATCATTGACCTTGGCCAGTAAAAAAATTTTCTTCTTGGTTAGACCTTTCCAACAGTGTATCAAGCGCCCTAAACGAAGATCGTATGCACAATTTATGCCCTTAGGAAGTTGACGTATCAACTACCCCCATCGGGGCCCGCAAACCTTTTGGATTTTCATCTTCCGGGGTTATGGTTTTGGATTTTACTTATGTTTAAAATTCCTTTGGAGCCTCATTGTAACAATCATCTTCTAGTGAATGCGACTAGCCATCACATCTCTTCTCAGAGATAAGTTTCCTCCATTCTGGCAAGTCTTTCACTTTGTATTTTTACAATGTTTGTACATTTTCGCTCATTAATAGAAAATTGTGTGTTGTTGTATCTCTGTGTTTATGGTTGCATCTCTGATACATTTCTGTCATATTATTGGATTTCTGCAATATATCTATACATTTATTTATTATATCTCCGCTCTCATTTCGTGCCGAAAATAATCCAGATTGGTGGTATCAGAGCAAGCTTCTCTTGATCATTTTAGTGCATTTCCCTGACAATGTTTGAGTATAACAAGTTGGGTCTTGAGCTTGTCTCTCTTGAGGGGAATATCTCTCGCACACCCAAGAAACCCTCCATGAAGGAAGAAAATAAAAACGACAGAGCAAACGATTCTATCAATTTGTTTCTTGAGCAAGCTCTCATGCGACAGAGGGATGAAATGATGAAGAATTTTTCCCACATCCTTCAACGCCTTCCGATATCAGTAAGTGCATATTCATCAAGAAACCACTTTGGAGGCACCTCTCCTTTCAAGTTACAAGTAAATTTTTATGTTCCTATATTTGAAGGTCAGATAGATGCGGATGCCCTAGACAAATTGTTAAATATGTTAGAAGGTTATTTCTATGTTCACAATTTTTTTGATAGAGAAAAGATCACCTTCGCACTCCTTAATGCTCTCCCCCATGTAAAACATTGGTGGGAAACTTACTGTGAGCAAAGTTCCACAGAGGAGTCGAGAATATATGGGGCCAAGCCCACATGGGATTTTTTTGTGGATGCGGTAAAGGACCAGTACATGAGAAGGACCACAGTGTGACAAGAGAGGGACCAAGCAATGTCGGAGTTCACCAATACCTTCCATACCTTGCGCCCCAAGATGGGTATCAAAGAATCCGAGCGACATTTGGTTATGAAATACCATGGAAATCTACATAGATACATCCAAACTGAAAATGATTTTATGGATATCTCATCACTCAGTGTTTCGTATCGATATGTTGTTAAAATCGAGAAGAAATTTAAGCACCAGAACATGCGGGATTTCAGGTCTGTAAATCCACAATGAAAAAAGTATGATAAATACGACCCTAATGAACAACCTCCTGAAAACTATTCTAAGCCATAAGAAAAGAAAGGTCACAGAAAGATGAAGAAGGACACCATAAAATAATGGGATTTCCACAAAATCCCCTGGCACAACACCGATGAATGTCGCTCAAAATAGCCATTAGTGGTCGATATCAAATACAAGGAGATGAACCTTTATTCAAAATCTGATTATGAAAATACTGGTAAAAGACAGATCATTGACGTAGACCCCACTACTATTGTCACGACCACATCAATTCAACCAAAAGAACCAATAGATCCTAAAGAGCGGGAGAACCTTTTTCATTCAAGGATGTGGGTGAAGGGGACCCTACAACATTTTCTTGTTGATAACAGAAGCCAAAAGAACGTAATCTCAACAAAGTTTGTCAAACAGTTTGGATTTTCAACAACACCACACCCAAAAAAATACAACATCAGGTGGCTTTGCTAGGGATGAGAGCTTTGTGTCAGCCAACATTGTCGATTGTCATACGAAATCCATCTCTTCAAGGATGAGGTATTGTGTGATGTTGCCCCACTGGATGTTTGTGATGTTCTCTTGGGCCAACCATATATGTGGAAGCACCATGTTGTTTATGAGTTTCGACCTCATAGTTTCATTGTTACTCTGGGGGGTCATTTCTACAGAATACTAGAGGTAGTTCCAACTACTATCACAGCAAAACAATTCTGCAAGGTAGTATCTCAAACTAAAAAATTCATCTTTTCCATAATCTATTCAAAAGGTGAACATAAGGACACTACAACCATTATAGCCTTGCCACAAGCACCTTCTATCCAACAGAAGTGGGTCGACAAGACTGCAACAAAGCACAAATATTCCTTCTACACCCAGACATATCATGTAGCTTGACCAATTGAAAAAATTCAACCCCTCCAACAACAAATTTGTGACAGCCTTCCACAAAACAAGCAGTGCGATGTCTCCAGCAAGGCAAGCAACTCACCAAGATTCATATTCAACAAATGCTTCCCTCTCTTCCTCGAGAAATCAACGCAATGGAGACAATTACTTCCTGAAGAGGGAGAATCGATCCAAGTGGATATCGGTGTCCACCCACCTATTCCATGGGCTCAAAAAATAGTTTTCCATCTTGGCAGTTTTTCAACAGTTTTTCGGGTTCCAAACTTTTGGGGCCATTTTGAGGTCCTAAACGACATTTTTTGGGGATTTGGGGCCCAAGTGACTACTAGAGGCATTGACCAGGGCTAGTAAAAAATCTTTCTTCCCGATTAGGCCTTTCCAATGGTGTATCAAACACCCCAAACAAAGATCGTATGCAAAATTCACGCCCCGAGAAGTTGATGTATCAACTACACCCATTAGGGCCCACAAACATTTTGGATTTCCATCTTCCAGGGTTAGGGTTTTAGATTTTACTTATGTTAAAAAGGCCTTTGGAGCCTCATTTTAACAATCATCTTCTTGTGAATACGAGTAGCCGTCACATCTCTTCTCAAAGATAAGCTTCCACCATTCTAGCGAGTCTTTCACTCTGTATTTTTACAGTCTTTGTACATTTTCGCTCATTAATAGAAAATTGTGTATTATTGTATCTTTATGTTTATGGTTGCATGTCTGATACATTTCTGTTATATTATTGGATATTTTTGATATCTCTATACATTTCTTTATTATATGTATGCTCTCATTTCATGCCAAAAATAATCTGGATCAAGTTATAAAATGTGCAAGGCTAGAGAAACATTCAATGAATATCCTATATTATACATGTAATACCATAACAAATATCACTTCTGAAACATCTTTTGGAACTATACAACTTTTTATGGTTTCAATATTCTCAGGGTTCACTCCTCTGCCCTCCTCTGAGACGATGTGGTTGAAATAATGGATTTGTCTTTGATAGAAAGTGCACTTTCTTAACTTAGCATACAATTGGTTATATATCAACACCTATAGCACCATCCTCAAATGTTTCTCATGCGCCTCCTCTATGTTGGAGTAGATAAGAATATTATCCAAGAAGACAATGCAAAATTTTCTAGGTAATCTTTGAAGAAGCCATTCACTAGACACATGAAAGTAGTCAATGCATTGGTCAGACCAAATGACACCACCATAAATTCATAATGGCCATATCTTGTCCTAAATTTTGTTTCAAGCTAATGTCTTATTCTTTGATTCTTACTTGATGATAACCTGATCTCAAGTCAATATTGGAAAAACTCTTCACTACTTTTAGTTTATCAAAAATATCATCAATCCATGATAGAGGTTACCTTTTCTTTACAATAACCTTATTCATCTATTTTAATTCCATACAAAACCTTATATTTCCATCCTTTTTATTCACAAAAAGTATTGATGAAACCCAAGGTGAGACACTTGAGTGTATGTACCCCTTCTTAAAAAATTCTTCTAGTTTCTTATACAACTCTTTCATCTCTGATCTGTACGTTTTGTAGGAATTTTTGGACAATAGGGAATCTCTAGGAATTAATTCAATAGAGAAGTCAATATGTTTCTTTGGTGGAAATCCTAGTCATTCCCCAAACACATCTTAATATTCCATCAAAACTGATTTTCTTCAAGACTTTGATATTTGTCCTTTTTTGGTTCTTCCTTATGGGATGCATATATCTGGAATCCTTTCCTAAAACTTCTTTTCAGCTACAATGTTGAAACATCTCTAGAGGATATAGGTCTTGGAATATCTTTCATTGTCCTTAAATTTTCTTCCACATCAAGCCCTATGAAATATTTTTTGTATTAATATATGATAGTGTGATGCTTGTCAAACCAATCCATATCAATTAAGAAATCATATGACCCTAGTGGTATAATATTCAAATCGCCCTTAGTGTCAAGTCCATTCATGATTATTAGAAAATCCTTAACAAGTTCATTGACTTTTCTCTTGGTTCAAGTGGCTATTTGAACCAAGCAATACTTTTCATGCTTACATCTTTTCAATTTAAATCTTCCAACCTTTTTGGATCTATATATCTATGACTAGCTCCAGAATCAATCATAATAGTTATGGGATAATTATCAATCTTAACCTCTACCTCAATCATATGGGATTGGTAGTCTAATTTTCTATTGTCCAAGGTTGCATAAATCCTTGGCATGATCCTTACCATGTCATCCATTGTATCAACGTTCTAAATGTTGTGATGAACCCTCACCCTATCTCCGTTGTGAGGACAATCTTTATACAAGTGGTATTCTTCACATCCCCAACAATTTATGGGCTGCTATCTTGTCTTTTTCCCCAATTAATTGGTGATTTTTTGTTCACCTTGTGCTAGATTCCATTGTTGATATGATTCAGAGTTGGTTCTATCAAAAGGAGGCTTGAATCCCTTCTTCCTTTGATCCATCTTTCCTCTCTTACTATCATTCCAAGCCTTTTGAAAAGTTGGTCTTACTTTTATCTTTTCATAAAGATGCTCAACTTTTATTATGGATTCTTCCGAAGTCTTTGGATGATTAAAATGAATTTTATGACTGTAAAAAGAAGGTATCCCACTCATAAATATTTGTATTTTTACCTTCTCATTCTTTATGAAGCCAACATACCTCAACAATCCAAGGAATATTCTTTAATGTTTGTCCATTGTCATGCTTCCAAGATTGAGTTCAAAGAAATATTGTATCTCCTTATCGTAATCTTGATTTGATAATTATTTCTTATGAAAATAATTTTTGAACTCCCTCCATGAAATCCTCTTCCCATCAATTTGTTTAACCTACTTGAGTTGATCCTGTCACATAGATGCTTTCCTTGAACATGGTAGCTTTCAATTCTTGCAAACTACATTTGATTTATAATCATGTGAATGGAAATATTTCATCATTACAAAAACTAAGATTCAATGTATTCTCCCTTCCTATGATCTTCATCAAAATATGACGGCTTCATATTTCTGATCTCTCCTTGTAAAGTATCTTCCCTAGGCCTCCTCCTCTATGTAACATCCAGTTCCACTGATCATATTTATACATTGACTTATTCTTTGAGGACACTTGCGTGCAAGTTATATGGTTAAACATTAGTACCTTATGATTATTAGTTGGTTTACATGATTATGTTATGATTGAGTATTGATATTGATATGTTAGTTATATTGATGAAAAGAATTGACATGTATTATGATGAGATTTCTTGAGTGTGAAGGAAACATGACATGTTAAGGATGTTGATGGCATCAACAAAATTCCTTGGACTCCCAATTGGGTCAGGGAGTGGAATTTTATTTTTGTTTGAGTACTTGATTTATACGCATATATTAGTTATGATGATTTAGTATGGGTTTCATTTATATGGATTATTGACATAATCTTTGTCAATGGATGTGGGCATGTTGATTCTTTCTAATCCGATTCACATATGGATTAAAGGGGTCATACACAGATACCAGACAAATGAGGGAGAGGCATGGAAACATCCTTGTCACAGCTTGCTAACACTCCTGCCATGACCTGAAATAAGGTTAACGATTACCTTGTTCCTATAAGTTCACGATGTCATGAGGGAAGACTGAGACAATCACTCATGAGGATTTATGAGGGGCACAGAATAAGGTGGATTCCTTATTCTTTAGAAAATCCCTTAGTCTCACACAAGGTCGACCAGGGAGTGTTGACTCCAAGTGTCTGAAAAACTTCCAAACTAATCAATGGTGAGTAGCACCTTGGAGCACAAAAGTGTGTCTTGAAGGGAACGTCGCATAAACAAAATTGTGAGTCAATAAAAATCTAAATCATGGGTTTTTAACATAAGAGTCAACAAAATTCATGAGAGAATGGGTTGCTAACATAAGAGTTAGTATCCCAAGTCAATAAACCACTAAATTCTAACTAAGAGAAGAGTCCTAATAAAAATCAAACTGCAATTTAGTTAGGAGACACAATAAAAGAGGGATTCACGAACTAAGAGACAACTAGGAGGAAATATAGGAACCGATTGTGGGTGTGAGGGAAAATTATTAAAATTAAATAAATTAAAAAGGGATTTAGCATGTTGTTGGCAGCCAATTCGCATTTTTATACTTTCCTTATAAGCTGCCTACACCAGTGTTTTGCAACCCTTGATTTTCATTGCAATCTTTGAATAAAAACAACACTATTATTTCATGCATTTGCACACTTACCTTTGTTCTCATTTTCACGACTGCAAGCGTGAAAAATTTAATTTCGAAGTCACATTAAAATTGTCAGTGGATTATTTTGATCTCTCTTGTCCATGTGTTCATTGCATTTCCTATTTAATTATAGTTGCACAGTTGGCAAGATACCAAGATCTTTTGGCATTCTTTAATTGTTATTATGACTTCGTTTTTTTACAAGACTGTGATGATATCCTTATGATCGAGTCTTGATACATTGGTGTTTTGATATTCTATAGTCTTTCAGCGATTTCTTTGACACAATTGGTTTCATGAAAACACATTGGCATTGTGGTTAGACCCTTGGTATAAATCATTTCATACAACACATATTTCATATGATCGAACCCTTGGTGTTGATTTCGAATCATTATTTTGGTTTTAAAACTATGCTAAACCTATTGCTCGCGCTAATTTTTGGTCAACTTACCATAGATTTCATTAATGGTTTGAATGGCATGGTTTTTAACACATACAATAGTGATTTGAATCGTTATATGCGTCGTCGGTTGTACTGTGGGAAATTATTGTTTTGCATGGGCTGATATAGCTCCACCACCTTCGCACATTCGGTCATTAATGCCATCCCCCTATCCCGGGTTAACTCTATTTGTTTTCGGGTAAGCCCGTGAGGTATCGACCCTGCATATTCTCTGTTCGAACCCTTTCCCATTCATTCAGCTCACCGTGTGCTCCTGTCTATGGCACCGGTGGTGCGCATAGAGCCGAATGGTAGACAAACTCTGTTGCTATTCGATAATGCCCGTAAGGATTTAGAAAACATTCGTTGGCTGGTGTTTATACAGAGATTCGAGGGTTTTAACCTTTCAGTTGCCCAACAATTCACCCTCACCTTCGACGGGTGCAGGGATAAAGTCGGAGACATACAACTCGAGCTCAATGAGGAATTCTTAAGCTCGGCTACAGGACTACCAGCTACAGGTCAAAGATGGTTTAAAAATTCCAAATTAGATGAGATGCCATGGCCATTACTATTCATATCAAGAAAGATTGTTTCCTGTGATAAAGGTATGCCTATCTCTACCCTCAAACCCAGGTGGCACGATCTGTTGGTAATTGTTAAGCAGTTTGTGACCTGTGAAGGTCGGTATGGCTTGGTATTTTTGTATCACCTTTGGCTGTTGATGAATTTTATAGGATATCCCTTAAATATGCCACATTACTTCTTGCATAGTATTTACAAAATGTCTAAAAGATTCAAGCGTGAGAAGGCTGATAGCAGCGTTTTCCATCACGACTTGATTAAACTCATTATCGTCCACCATTTGAGCCTTTGTGGCGATAATTGGCAAGCATTCCTATCAAGGAATGGCTTTTCCAATATCGAGTCTGCTCAAATCGACAAGGTTGTGGTTTCGAAAACTTTGGTTGGGCCAGCCGTTCCATTTCATATCCTTCTACCCCCCGTCAAACCCTAGGATTGCCCCGATGTGGACCTACCCGATACTACTGTCGACCCGGGTAATAAATACAAGACTGAGGCCGTTAAGAAGCCTATGAGGAAGAAAGATAAGAATGATACTACTATCAACAGTAGGGGTAAGAAAAATGCTCGATTGATATCGAGATACGCCAGGAACAAACCCAAGCCAAACGTTGATCAGAAGCCAATACTGTTGAGTGAAGATTTGGACTCTAATATTGAGCGTTTCTTAGCTGAGGAGTACCCCTCTTCCCATGGCCTATTCTCTACAAAACCCTATGAATATGTCTCTAACTTACCCCTGTGCCTAAAAAATGATCCTAATTACCTGGGAATCAAGCTGCACAGTGAAACCCCTGGTGACTTAAACAAACCCTCACCTGTGATACCGAAGCCCAATCAATCATCATGTGTCCAATGTAACAGTTGGCTAGAGCGTTATTACACCGACGTTCCCCTGTTGCAATCAAAGATCAAATCGTTAGAGGAACGGGTGACAGTGCTGGCGAAGGAGAACGACAAGTTACAAGCCAGTGTAAAGAAACAAAAAACCATCGGTTCGATTGTCTTCAGGAATGTCGAAGTAGCAACGAATTTCGTCAATTAAAAATTATCATGACCAAGTTTCCCAGGTATGTGTTTTGACATCAATTTTTCTTTGTAAGTTTTCTTGAATTAATTTAATTGATTGAAGTTGTTATCAATTAGCTCTGTTCGTTTTAATACATTCGAAATGATTATGTTATAGTTTGATCATCAAAAATGATTTTGTTGTGGATACTGTACAGTAGATTCATTTTGCTAAAATTAAATGTAGATATGATTTGGTTATCCGATCTTATTGTGCTCATATTAGTATAAATGATTGATTTGTTTTCGACTCTGTTTGGCTGGCTTTTGAAACAATTATGTTCGTTTGATTTAGGATAGTTCGTTTGGGTTTGCTTTCGTTTGGTTCGGTTCAATAGATTCAAAACAATCCTGTTGACTTCGATTATCTGAATACCAATTCCGTTTCATTTTGAATAAATATTCCCGTTTGGATTTTGATTACATTCGACCTATGCAAAATATCTATTTGCTAAAATCGTGTAGCTGTATTGATTGATACGATTTTGTATAACGATTGTGTCGGCCCCAAACTGGTTCGATTCATTTCTTCTGTTTTGATTCTGAAACAATGTTGCATGCCACGATTAGCATGGTCGTTTGTATATGTTTGATATAGTTCCATTAATTTGAAATACGATCTTGTTGATTTCGCTTTGATTCGACAACGATTTTGTTAATGGCTGAGTCGACATAAATTATTGCATGGAAAATTTGTTTAACCGGTTACGGTTTGTGTCGATTGGAATTGGTTCATGAAAATGATTTCATTGCTGTCGAATTATCTAAGCATTTATGTTTACCCCGAATTGGTGATAACAAATGTTGAACATAGTGCATGTATTTCTGTTACCTTTCGGTTGACCACGATTTCATTTGTTTCAAATTAGCATAGAAGTTTTGATTTGAATGATTCGTTTGGTTTCCAATTAGCAATTAAATATTTTTTTAATAGTTTGAATATAATTCTTTAAGTTTTGGATTGATTTTAAAATGATTCTATGCTCAAATTAGACCAGCTACAGAATCGCAAGATTCTGTCGCTAGTCTTAAGAATTAGATTTTTGTCAATTTTATCAATAAAATATTCTCTAAACTTGTCTATTTTTGTCTTCTTTCAGGTGCATACGAATTACAATGATCAATTGGGCATGATGTGGTAGTTTAGGAGATACTTTGGATATGGTTTTGTTTTAGGTTGTTAGCTTGAGTCAGAAATAGAGATTTGGGATACTATCCCCAGATTTTTGTAAATTGTTTTGATAATTCCCACAGGGATGTTTTACCCTATGGGAGGTCTTTAAATACTTGTCATTTTTTTGTAATGAACCCATCATCATCACTGTTTGGGGAACCAGAATATGGATTTATGATACAGATTGGGATGAAAGTTGATGTCTTGTAACAACTTTAGCTTTCAATATATCAAACTTTTGTTTCAAGTTTTATTCATATCCGTTTGCAATTAATTATAGACCACTTTAGCTATCGTAATTCTTGCAGGTTGACGTGACTTGGTTTATGTGTTATCCATGTCTAATCTCTCCTATTTTAAAAGTACAGCAATTACTGTGTTTCAGTTTAATGAATTACAGGTTTACCTTTTTCGTTAAATGAATCATTTTGTACAAATCTTTGCACACAGATTTATCTAAATGCGATGATTTGTAAATTATAAGATTGTTGTAATTTTTTATGTCTTGTTTGTCCTGTCATTTATATTTGAAGAGAGCATCTGCTTTCCGTTTACGAGAATCTCATGGAGAATTTGGTCTGGGTTTCCTCCCACCGAACAGCTAAATCGACTATTGGATACAGGACGAACCTGAAGCGTTACTTCAGGTCAGTTTGCTATTTGTCATTTAATAGTTGGCTTAGTGTTATTTAAGTAGTTTAGATAAATAATTAGTTTAGATTCATAGTAAGAATTATTATTTTAATTGTTTATCTTAGATAGTTTTTATTCTATTTCTTTTTCATAAAATAAAAAACAAAAAACAAAAAAAAAAAACAATAGTTTTGCTGTCTTAGGACAGATTACAAATGATTTTTGCAGGTTTTAATTTAAATCTGTAGTTTGTAAATATTGTATATTTGTAATTGAAGTTGATACTCTTGATAATTAAGCATTTACTTTTATAGAATTATACTTGTATGATTTAGGTAATAGATTGTATATATGTAGTTTAGATTTGATTATTAGTTTGTTTTAATTATTGTTTTTATTTAGATTAGTTTCTTAGTGTAGTTTTCATTTGTTTTTCTAGGACTTAGATCGGACAACGGAGCTGCTAAACCCATCAGGGTGGGTTATCCCAAACGGCTTGGGTTATTTAGACAACCCTGGATCGGATCCACTCTTCTAGTTGGCGAGCGTTCATTTTCGCCCATCAACAAATGGTGCTAGAAGGAGGGCCTAAAATTTATTAATGGCACGAGGCGGTCGTAAGAATCCTCCACCACCTAATCGCTCACCTATAGTGACAAGAAGTCATTCGAACAATAACATTCCCCCTCAAACAGAAACCACATCAAACGACGATCCACGGATCAGAGTTGAGCCAACAACCCCAAATCCTACAGGTGGTGACATACAAGAGATTGTCCGCCAATCTCTCATAAGAACACATAGTGCCTTAGCCCGTTTGAGGCAGCCAAATAGACCTTTGGACCAACCCTTATATTTCTCTGATATTAGAGAACAACTCGGAGGCACTAACCTCACTGTGAACCCTACAGATCCAATCCTCACTCCTGCTGTAGGGGGATCTGGAATACCTCCCTCACCACCTCCATCATCTCCTTCTTCTTCGGGAAAAGACTCGTTTGACGAGAGCAGTTTATCTTCTCATCCTTCCACACCGCTTACACCAATGGCCAACTAGAACAATCCTTCCAGACCTTGGCTTGACCAGGATGCCGTAGCCATACCTGGAGATCAACATCCCTTACCCAAACATCCGGAGAAGTGGCTTCCCAAGTTTGATCCTGACTCTAAACAGATCGCAGAAGATCACATTAAAAAGTTTATGTTAGCCATTAGACTCTGAAATGTCGAGCATGAAGACGTATTCTATAGGTTGTTCCCCTATACTTTCGAGGGAAATGCATCTACATGGTACTTTTCCCAACAAACCCATACCATCGCTTCTTGGGAAAGGTTTGAATCCTGCCTTTTGGAAAATTTCGGAGACGGTAAGCCTCCGAAAGTCCTAGTGATGGACCTTTCTAACTTAAGAATGAACCCAAAAGAGAAAGTTAAAGACTTTAATCAAATATTCTTAACACTTAAGAACAGAATCCCTACGGATTCCATTCCTGTCGAGAATCTTATCATAGCATACTATACTAAAGCACTGCATCAAACTATAGCCATTTGGCTTAAATGATCTAAGAAAGCCACGTTATTAGAGGCCTTCAAAGAGGCTAGCCAGATTGAAAAAGACATACTTAGTTTAAAAGACGCTACTAGCAATGAAAAAGAAACTAGTTCATCTTCCAAAAAGAAGATCGAAATCCTCCCTAGACCTGCTCAAAGTAAAGCACAACCTGAAAGCTCTGATTTAGAAAACATAACTAAAGTTGTTCAAAAACTGTCAAATAAAGTTATAGATTTGAAAAGGACGACCAAAGAAGATTCCTCGAGCAAAGGGCCATATAAACCCCCATTCAGGAAGCCTTTTCCCACCAACCGACCTAATCCAAATACTGAAGGCCTTAATCTAGAAAGTCTGCAATTCGCCCTTCAAACAATTCTAGAAGCCCAAGATAACTTGATCCCTCCTGAGATTCCTGAGGAGGTTTTTGAACAAGAGACAGCTCAAGAAGAAGAGTCTTCTCCAAAAAAATTTGGACACTTCTCGGATAGCATCTTCCAAGCTAACTACGAGACAGTACATCCCTATAATACTAGGAGTAAGACAACGAACAAACCTTCTTCCGAAAACATTACGACTTTGCCTCCAAAGCAATCTAAACCAGCTAAGACTAAACAGAGTCATGTGAACCCCAACTTAGATTATGATTTAGTTGAAGTTCTTAAAAAGTTAAGGGCTAATATTTCCATTTATGAGTTGTTAAAATTTCCATTTTTGTTACAAAAGATGTTACAGAATATCCCAGAGAATGGCAAAAATGGTAATTCAAGCAATAACAAGGTTGTTCAGAACAAAGTTCCTCAGAAGACTTCCACTAAAAATAATCTTGATCCTCAAGACAAAGGAAGCCTTCCTGTAAATAATGTAAATAATGTAGATAAAGTAGCTTTAGAAACTACGAGTAAAAAACCACAAGCTACCACCCTTAGCACTCACAGAAATGTACCTCAATTTTTGTTAACTTTCGAAATATTTAATAGAAACGTGCACAATTGTATGGTAGACTCAGGAGCGTCATCCAATGTGATTCCATGGTTTGTGTGTGAGAAGATTAACGCTGAAGTTGAACCATCCACTCTAAAAATCATCCAACTTGATCGAACCAGTGTTAAAGTTGTAGGCGAATTAAGGAATGTGCTTGTAAGATTATCATCTAACCCCAAAGTTCATCAAGTTATTGATATTATTGTTGTGGATATTCCAGAAGTGTATGGTCTATTTTTAAGCAGGGACTGGTCGGAGCAGCTACATGGCTATTTCGCGACAGATTGGTCTCACCTGTGGCTTCCAGAGAACGGCAAGCCCAACAAAATCAAGGTAAATTGTGAACGCTACCTTAAGTTCATGGCCACAAATTTGAATGATCCCAACAAACCATTTACACCTTCTGCTAATTCACCCAAAATACAAGGGATGGATACCTTTTTTAGCAATTTCATGGCCAAGGCTTCAACTATCACCAACCCAAAATAGTAGTCCTAGATTGTGGCATATGTGCAGCCAACAGCTTCTACACAACAGTCTCATGCACCCGATAAAAATCAAATTTGGTCTCTTTATTTTGATGGGTCAAAGTCCAAAGAAGGAGCTAGTGCAGGTTGTGTTATTATCGATCCAACAGGTAACAAAACATTGATTGCATGTAGGTTATAATTTGAATGTACTAATAACACAGCAAAATATGAGGCTTTATTGCAGGGTCTCAGAAAAGCTTTAGATATGAACATTCAAAATTTGACTGTCTTTGGTGATTCCGAAATTGTAGTTAGACAAGTAAGAGATTATATCCATTGTCTATATCCACATCTTAAAAGCTACCAATCCGAGGTATGGAATTTAATGAATAAATTTTATGCTTTCAATATAAATTCTATTCCTAGATTGAATAATTCTGAAGCCGATCTATTAACTAACATAGCTTCCAAAATCTTTCCTGCAGAAGGCTTGTCCCCAGACGCATTCTCCATCGAACTGTTGTTCAAACCATCTGTTCTTGACAACATCACAAACTGGAGGGTCTTCGACGACGATCAGCAGATCATTAGCTTCCTGCATATGGAAGAAACTTTTCAAGGTGCGGTAATCAACGAATGCACTCATGATGACAATTTGCGCGATTTCACGGTAATACCAGATCTAAGAACTCCTGAATCTTCATCGGACATGGTAAATTCGATCCCTAAATCTGTAGTTAGATTAGAGAAGTTTTACGATCTTCAAGATAAATTCAAAAAATCGGTCAACTGTAAAACCAATAGTTCCTCGTTATCATATGAAAAAGTGAACTTAGGAACTAATGACAATCCGCAGTGCATTAATTTAGGGGTAGGATGTTCTCAACAAGAAAAAGATGCATTTATTAAATTGTTCAAAGAATTTAAAGATGTCTTTGCATGGACGTATGATGACCTTAAAATTTTTGACCCTAACATCATACAACACGTCATTCCTATGAAACCCCAAACCTTACCCTTTCAACAGAAATTAAGAAAAATGCACCCTAAGCTCAAACCGACTATCAAAAAAGAATTAAATAAGCTCATAAATGCTAAGATAATTTTCCCTGTTAGGAACACTCAATGGGTTTCTAACCTTGTCCCTGTTCGGAAGAAAAACGGGGAAATTCGACTTTGCGTCGATTTCCAAAACCTTAATAGAGCGTCTGATAAAGACAACTATCCCGTCCCACCCATGGAACAGATCCTTCAACAGGTATCTGGTTCTGAGAGGCTATCCTTATTGGATGGTTTCTCAGGATACAACCAAGTCCTGATGTCTCCTCCAGACCAACTTAAAACTACCTTTCGCACTCCATGGGGCACCTACGCTTATTGAAAAATGCCCTTTGGACTAATTAATGCCAGTGCCACTTTCCAGAGAGCAATGGACATTGTTTTTCGAGGCTTAATCAATCATTCCATCGTAGTTTACTTAGATGATGTTAATTTATTTACTAAAAACAAAACCGATCATCTAGCTGATTTAAGAGCTATTCTACAGCGATGTTGTAAATACGACATCTCCTTGAATCCTAAAAAATCCATCTTTGTTGTGGAACAAGGTAAACTCTTAGGATTTATTGTGTCAAGAAAAGGGATGATTATCGACCCCAAAAGGACTCAAGTCATCTCGAAACTCCCCCCTCCTACTTCCAAAAATTCCATGCAGTCTTTCTTAGGCTAGATAAACTTTGTTAGGAGATTCGTCCCCAGCTTCTCCGAAATGGTTAGACCTTTACAGAATTTAATTAAGAAAGATGCACAATATCATTGGGGACCCTCAGAAAACCAAGAATTTAATGCAATAAAAAAGGCCATAATAGACACTCCTTCTCTCATGAGCCTCGACTTTTCCCAAGACTTCACACTCTACACTTTTTCTTCTGATCGTTCCTACGCCGCTGTCCTAACTCAAAAGAACGTCGAAAACAATGAAGTATCCATTGCCTTTATGAGCTCTACTTTTAAAGGCGCGGAACTTAATTACCCAGTGGTATATCAACAAGCCTACATTGTTTTCAAAGCATTCAAGCACTTCCGGTGTTATCTTTTGAAATCCAGGACAAAGATTATTGTCCTGTACCCAGCCATCAGGAACCTGTTAGTGCAGAAAGAACTAGGTGAAAAGAGGGCGAACTGGGTTACTTCTTTACAGGAGTACGACATAGAAATTACCCCAGCTCAAATAGTGAGAGGCCAAGGGTTATGTAAGTTAGTTTTTGATTCAGCAGCGGGACAACAAGAAGAGAATGTTAGGTCAAACCTAGAACAACGTGATCAAAATGTAATCTGTTGTGCACAAAACTCTGTCAGTCCCTGGTATGAAGATATAAAATTATGTCTTGAACATGGGTCAGCCCCCCATCACCTGGATCCCACTAAAAGAAGAGCATTGAGATTAAAATCTGCCTCCTTTCATTTGGTTAATGGTATTCTATTTCGTCAAAATTTTGATGACGTACTGATGCGTTGTCTTGAGAAAAACGAAGCAGAAAAAGTCTTACTAGAATTGCATGCAGGAGAAGCTGGTGGTCATTTTGGTGGTGACACCACTTCCCATAAAGTTTTAAGAGCCGGTTATTACTGGCCTACACTTTTTAGAGATTCCCATGCCTTGTGTCGCAAGTGTATTATTTGTCAAAAAGCATCAGGGCGGTTATAGAAACCAGCCTTTCCTTTGCAGCCCATGTCAGTAGATTCTCCTTTTCAGCAGTGGGGCCTTGATATCATAGGTCCAATCAATCCGCCATCCTCACAGCAGCATAAGTTTATCATAACAACCACAGATTGTTTCACCAGGTGGTCTGAAGTTGCCGCATTAAGAACTGTGAATACCATTCAGGTAATTGCATTTCTAATTTCGAATATTATTATTCGTTTTGGTATCCCTGACTGTTTAGTATTCGATAACGCTTCTTTTTTTTCATCTCTTGAGATGAGCGAGTTCACTTTAGAAAAAATAATTAAATTGAAGTATTCTGCTAGCTATTACCCCCAGGGCAATGGATTGGCAGAGTCAACAAATAAGAATTTGATTAAAATCATCAAGAGAACGGTGTCTGAGAATCATAAAAACTGGCACAATGCACTGTTAAACGCGATTTGGGATGATAGGGTAACACCAAAAACTGTTGTAGGTAATTCTCCCTTCTTTCTCATTTATGGCAGAGAAGCATTTTTGCCACCACACATTCTTCTTCCCTCGCTACAGCTATCGCAGAAAATTCAAGAAGAAGACTGTCTCCCTTTGGAAAACCGGATTAATGCCTTAATAAAGCTAGAAGAGGTAAGAGCCCAAGCTAAATGTAAGTTAGATCAGCATCAACTAGTGGTTAAAAGATGGTTTGATTCTAACTCTGCCTCTGATAGGAACTTCGAAGTAGGTGATCTTGTCTTGAAATGGGATAAACCGCATGAGGGAAAGGGAGAGCACACGAAATTTCAAAACTTATGGCTTGGACCATTTTTAATTGCTGAGAAATTGGGTCCTGGCTCTTTCCGATTGCAGAATCTAGAGGGGCAGCCTGACACCTATCCGGTGAATGGCCAAGCTCTGAAAAGATATTTCGCTTGATGACAACCCTTTGTATACTATGTACATACTTTTCTTTTGTTTTATTTTCCTTTTGCTGTTTTGGTTTTGATTTTCCTTTACACTTGTCAGTCTTGTTTTGGAAATACACACACCTGAATTTTCAAACCGTTCAGACAAAGAAAATAGAATAATTCTTTCACTGAAATGACTATTGAAAAATTGTGTAAACATCAATTGTATACTTCTGAAATTTACATCTGTGCTGAAAAAACTGTTGTTTGAAAGAAGTTAACTGATTTCGATCTGTGAGTAAAGCCTGTCACGATCATCCATTATCTTTTTACGCTGTCCCTATTCCTTAAAGGAATGACTCAGAATATGTCTCCCTGCCTTAGAAAGCTGGTTCTATAAATAAACCATCTCTGGATCTTAATGAAGGACAGTTCTAAAAAATTCTGTTGAGGTCTGTAAAAAAAATAAATATGCTAAAATATCATAATTTTCAGCGTCACCCCGCTCAACTATATAGCTTCAAAAAACAAAATAATTCATTAAAAGAGCTGTGGGAAGTGCTTGTAAACCCGTCGGGATGCTGAAAAGGTCTGGTGGAAGTGGGTAAATGCTTGCATGACGCCAAGACAACTTTGTCGGGGTACTGAACAGGCGCGCTGGCAGCGAAGCAATGTCGGGTATATGAAAATTTAGAAATATGAAACCTCTTGACCTTAAAACATCCTTTATTCTGATCTGGAACTTCTTGGCAGGATACAAATATTAGAGTGGGTTAAATGGAAACCCTGTCGAGGCTATGGACGCCTGCTGGCAACAGTGGCTCTGTCAACAGTATTGGAGATTTTATCTTTAATATCATGGCTCGCTTGTCTAAAGACTGTTATCAGTTTTCATACTTTAAACGCTGCTAGAATGCTTGACCATAATGATGTTTAGACAATCTCCTGGTTATTTTTGAGTTTGAATTATTCTTGTTATCCTAATTTGAATTTGTTCTTTTGGCAGAGATAACTGCTTCTACCAGTGTGTCGCCATTGTTGGCAGCCAATTCACATTTTTATATTGTCCTTATAAGCTGCCTACACCAGTGTTTTGCAACCCTTGATTTTCATCGCAATATTTGAATAAAAACGACACTATTATTTCATGCATTTTCACACTTACCTTTGTTCTCGTTTTCACGACTACAAGCGTGAAAAATTTAAAATTGAAGTCACATTAAAATTTTCACTGGATTATTATGATCTCTCTTGTCCATGTGTTCATTGCATTTCCTATTTAATTATAGTTTCACAGTTGGAAGATACCAAGATCTTTTGGCATTCTTTAATTGTTAATATGAATTCGTTTTTTTACAAGACTGTGATGATATTCTTATGATCGAGTCTTGATACATTGGTGTTTTGATATTCTATAGGCTTTCATTGATTTCTTTGACACAATTGGTTTCATGAAAACACATTGGCGTTGTGGTTAGACCCTTGGTATAAATCATTTCATACAACACATATTTCATATGATCGAACCCTTGGTGTTGATTTCGAATCATTATTTTGGTTTTAAAACTATGCTAAACCTATTGCTCGTGCTAATGTTTGGTCGAATTACCATAGATTTCATTAATGGTTTCAATGGCATGGTTTTTAACACACACAATAGTGATTTGAATCGTTATATGCGTCGTCGTTTGTACTGTGGGAAATGACTATTTTGCATGGGCTGATATAGCTCCACCACCTTCGCACATTCATTCATTAATGCCTTCCCCCTATCTCGGGTTAACTCTGTTTGTTTTCGGGTAAGCCCGTGAGGTATCGAACCTACGTATGCTCTGTTCAAACCCTTGTCCGTTCATCCAGCTCACCGTGTGCTCCTGTCTATGGTACCAGTGGTGCGCATAGAGTCGAATGGTATCCAAACTCTATTGGTATTTGATAATGCCCGTAAGGATTTAGAAAACAGTGGTTGACTGGTGTTTATACAAAGGTTCGAGGGTTTTAACCTTTCGATTGCCCAACAATTCACCCTCATCTTCGACGAGTGCAGGGATAAAGTCGGAGACATACAACTCAAGATCAATGAAGAATTATTAAGCTCGGCTAAAGGAATACCAGCTACAGGTCAAAGATGGTTTAAAAATTCTAAAGTAGATGAGGTGCCATGGCCATTACTATTCATATCAAGAAATATTGTTTCCTGTGATAAAGGTATGCCTATCTCTACCCTCAAACCCAGGTGGCACGATCTGTTGGTAATTGTTAAGCAGTTTGTGACCTGTGAAGGTCGGTATGGCTTTGTATTTTTGTATCACCTTCGGCTGTTGATGAATTTTATAGGCTATCCCTTAAATATGCCACATTACTTCTTGCGTAGTCTTTACAAAATGTCTAAAAGATTCAAGCGCGAGAAGGCAGATAGCAGCCTTTTCCATCACGGCTTGATTAAACTCATTATCGTCCACCATTTGAGCCTTAGTGGCGATAATTGGCAAGCCTTCCTATCAAGGAATGGCTTTTCCAATACCGAGTCTTCTCAAATCGACAAGGTTGTGGTTACGAAAACTTTGGTTGGGCCAGCCATGCCATTTCATATCCTTCTACCCCCCGTCAAACCCTCGGATTGCCCTGACGTGGACCTACTCGATACTACTGTCAACCCAGGTACTAAAGGAAAGACTGAGGCTGTTAAGAAGCCTATGAGGAAGAAAGGTAAGAATGATATTACTGTCAATAGTAGGGGTAAGAAAAATGCCCGATTGATATCGATATACACCAGGAACAAACCCAAGCCAAACGTTGATCAGAAGCCAATAGTGTTGAGCGAAGACTTGGACTCTGATATTGAGCATTTCTTAGTTGAGGAGTACCCCTATTCCCATGGTGTATGCTCTACGAAACCCTATGAATATCTCTCTAACTTACCCTCGTGCCTCAAAAATGATCCTAATTACTCGGGAATCAAGCTGCATAGTGAAACCCCTGGTGACTTAAACAAACCCTTGCCTGTGATACCGAAGCCCAATCAATCATCATGTGTCCAATGTAATGCTTGGCTAGAGCGTTATTACACCAACGTTCCCCTGTTGCAATCAAAGATCAAATCGTTAGAGGAACGGGTGACAGTGCTGGCGAAGGAGAATGACAGGTTACAAGCCAGTGTAAAGAAACAAAAAACCATCGGTTCGATTGTCTTCAGGAATGTCGAAGCAACAACGACTTTCGTCAATTCAAAATTATCATGACCAAGTTTCCCAGGTATGTTTTTTGACATCAATTTTGCTTTGTAAGTTTGCTTGAATTAATTTAATTGATTGAAGTTGTTTTCAATTAGCTATGTTCGTTTTAATACATTCGAAATGATTATGTTATAGTTTGATCATCAAAAACGATTTTGTTGTGGATCCTGTACAGTAGATTCATTTTGCTAAAATTAAATGTAGATATGATTTGGTTATGCGATCTTATTGTGCTCAGATTGGTATAAATGATCGATTTTTTTTCGATTATGTTTGGCTGGCTTTTGAAACAATTTTGTTCATTTGATTTAGGATAGTTTGTTTGGGTTTTCTTTCGTTTGGTTCGGTTCAATAGATTCAAAACAATCATGTTGACTTTGATTATCCAAATACCAAGTCTGTTTCATTTTGAATAAATATTCCCGTTTGGATTTTGATTACATTCGACCTATGCAAAAGATCTATTTGCTAAAATCGTGTAGCTGTGTTGATTGATACGATTTTGCATAACGATTGTGTCAGCCCCAAACTGGTTCGATTCATTTCTTTGGTTTTGATTCTAAAACAATGTTGTGTGCCACGATTAGCATGATCATTTGTATATGTTTGATATAGTTCAATTAATTTGAAATATGATCCTGTTGATTTCGTTTTGATTCGACAACGATTTTGTTAATGGTTGAGTCAGCATAAATTATTGCATGGAAAATTTGTTTAACCGGTTACAGTTTGTGTCGATTGGAATTGGTTCATGAAAATGATTTCATTGTTGTCGAATTATCTAAGAATTTATGTTTACCCCGAATTGGTGATAACAAATGTTGAACAGAGTGCATGTATTTATGTTACCTTTCGGTTGACCACGATTTCATTTGTTTCAAATTAGCATAGAAGTTTTGATTTGAATGATTCGTTTGGTTTCCAATTAGCAATTAAATATTTGTTTAATAGTTTGAATATAATTCTTTAAGTTTTGGATTGATTTTAAAACGATTCTGTGCTCAAATTAGACCAGCTACAGAATCGCAAGATTCTATAGCTAGTCTTAAGAATTAGATTTTTGTCAATTTTATCAATAAAATATCCTCTAAACTTGTCTATTTTTTTCTTCTTTCAGGTGCATACGAATTACAATGATCAATTGGGCATGCTGTGGCATTTTAGGAGATACTTTGGATATGGTTTTGTTTTAGGTTGTTAGCTTGAGTCAGAAATAGAGATTTGGGATATTATCCCCAGATTTTTGTAAACTGTTTTGATAATTCCCACAGGGATATTTTACCCTATGGGAGGTCTTTAAATACTTGTCATTTTTTTGTAATGAACCCATCATCATCACTGTTGGGGGAACCATAATATGGATTTATGATACAGACTGGGATGAAAGTTGATGTCTTGTAACAATTTTAGCTTTCAATATATCAAACTTTTGTTTCAAGTTTTATTCATATCAGTTTGCAATTAATTATAGACTACTTTAGCTATCGTAATTCTTGCAGGTTTATGTGACTTGGTTTATGTGTTATCCATGTCTGATCTCTCCTATTTTAAAAGTACATCAATTACTTTGTTTCAGTTTAGTGAATTACAGGTTTACTTTTTTCGTTAAATGAATCATTTTGTACAAATCTTTGCACACAGATTTATCTAAATGCGATGATTTGTAAATTATAAGATTGTTGTAATTTTTTATGTCTTGTTTGTCCTTTGATTTATATCTAAAGAGCACAGCTGCTTTCTATTTACCAGAAGCTCGTGGAGAATCTGGTGCGGTTTTCCTCCCACCGAACAGCTAAATCGACTATTGGATACAGGATGAACCTGAAGCGTTACTTCAGGTCAGTTTGTTATTTGTCATTTAATACTTAGCTTATTAGTGTTATTTAAGTAGTTTAGATAAATATATTAGTTTAGATTCATAGTTAGAATTATTATTTTAAGTGTTCAGCTTAAATAGTTTTAATTCTATTT
>JZKD02S2008919.1:171331-183244 GCA_000966675.3 Picea glauca | reverse complement strand
AAGGTACAATGTATGTAAAAGTAAGAACTATAATTTCTAGGCAAATGTGTCCTTCACTCCAAGACGACTTCGTAGAGAATGGAACTTCTACTCAGTGAAGGTATTGGTGAAGATGTATATCATTTGTTCTGTTGAAGAACAGAATTGTAAGTGGATGATCCCCTCATGTACTAATTCCCAGATGAGTGCATGTGGATCTCGATGTGCTTCATTCACTGCTTATGAACTGGATCTCTCCAAAACTTCAAACTGCTCTGGTTGTCACACAAGATGATGATTGGCCGATGAAACCGAATTCCAAACTCAATGAGAAAATGTTGTAGCCACATAGCCTGAATGGTTGTGTTATCTACCCCTCTGTACTCTGCCTTGGTTGAAGATAGAGAAATAGAAACTAGCTTCTTGCTCAATCAACAGATAGGCCCTGAACCAAGAATGAGTGAGTAACCAGATGTGGACTTGTGATCGGTGCTATCGCCAACCCAGTCGGAATCAGTAAACCCGATGAGATATAATGTAGAGTATGCTGTACAATGAATCCTAAAGGTGATGGTGCCCTGTACGTATCGAAGGATACTCTTTGTAGCTTTCTAATGTAGCTCATGTGGATTCTGCATAACCTAGAAATTGCGCCAACTAAATATGAGAGGTCTGGTCTGGAGTGTGTGAGATACAACAAGATCCCCACTAGTTGTTTGTACAATTTGTTGTCAACCAGTGGAGTCTCCCCTCCATCCTCAAGTTTGACTCCTGATAGGAAAGGAGTCAAAGCAGACTTACAGTCTGTCATGTGAAATCTCTCAAGGAGATCTCGTGCATACTTTTCTTGAGACAGTTTGATGCCTGATGCATCTTGACTGATCTTGACTCCAAGGAAGAAGTGTAGCAGACCCATGTCCTTCATAAAAAACCTGTCATGTAGAATCCTCTTGACTACAACAATCGTTGAAGTCGAGAAACCGATGATCATCAAATCATCAATGTACATAACTAAAGTAGTAGTGAATTAGCCGTCCTGAGCATGTAGACATTCGAGTATGATTTACAACGTACAAAGTTCTGTGACAACATGCATGAGTTCATCTTGGCATACCATGCTCTCAAAGACTTCTTGAGGCCATAAATGGACTTATTCAGTCAACAGAGGTCCAAAGATGAGTCCTACATAAATCCCTAGGGTTGCTCCATGTAGATCTCCTCAGAGAGATCACCATGAAGAAATGCATTGTTCACATCCATCTGATGGACTTCCCATCCCTTTGTTGCTGCAATGTCAAGTGTTAATCATATGGAATCCATTTTCTCTACTAGAGAGAAGGTCTGATAATAGTAAATACCATAAACTTGTTGAAATCCTTTGGCGACAAGCTTGGATTTGTATCTGTTGATCTGTCCATCTGCTGTGCTCTTGGTCATGTAGACCCATCTACATTTGACAAGTTTCCTCCCAGAAGGAAGGGGAACCAGATCCAAAGTCTGGTTCTCGAGGAGGGAATTGTACTCCTCCTTCATGTCGGATTCCCAAAAGGGATTTCCAGTAGCCTCACCATAATACTATGGATCTGAATACTGAACCAAGAAGAGATGCCTGGAGGGGAATGGCTCAGTGGAAGTGAGTGCATTAGGAGGCTCCTTGAAATCATATTGAGTCCTCCTAGGATCGGTTGTATCACCAACGAAATCCCCTGCATCCTAAAGAGTAATCTGTGCCTACTTGGGCCTCTGCTCTGGCTCTGCAACTACATCTGGATTCTCTGACTCTGCATCCGACTCTACTGACTCTGAATTTGAATCATTTGAATCCTTTGAATCATAACTCTCATCTGAATAAGATTTGTCATGTGCATGCTCATCATCTTGGAGAGGTGGAAGAATGAAGGTGCCTGCATCCAGTTGTTGAGGTGCATGCGAGACACTTTCCTCGAATTGGAAACTTCGCTCAATGATGGGTCGGTCCGAGGAAACATTAATAAGCCCATATCCCTTCACACCATCGTGATATCCAACAAAATACACTGAATTCTCTATGGATCAAGTGACTTCCTCTTTTCAGAGGCAATCTAGGCCCATGCACGTGAACCAAAAATGTGAAATTGGGTCACTTGCAGTTTGAGGCTGCTCGAAGCCTCATAGGGGGTCTTATCCTTGACAGATCTATGGGGAGATTTGTTTTGCATGTATGTTTCACAATTAAGTGCTTCAACCCATAGTCTCTATGGTAGAGACTTTGCATGTATCATGCAATATGCCATCTCCTTTAGAGATCTATTTTTCTGCTCGACAACTCCATTTTTCTACGGAGTATAGGGAAACGTATGTTGCAACTGAATCCATGCCTCATGGAAAATATTATGGATCTCATGATTTACATACTCTCCCCCGTTATCATTTCGAAGGACTTTTATCTTCTTTCTGGACTGTGTCTCAACCAAGGATTTGAAATCTTTGAGGTGTTGAAAGACCTTGGATTTTCGTCTGAGAAAGTAGATCCATGCAAAACGTGAGAAATCATCAACAAAACTGAGAACAAACCTCATTTTTCTGATTTATGGATGCGGAAAAGGACCCATAAGGTCATTGTGGATCAGATCTAAAGGTGCAGAAGCTCTCTGAGACTTTCCTTTGTCAAATTTCTCTTGAGGGTGTTTTCCGAGAACACGTCCCTCGCACACTCCCTTAGAGAAATGGATGTCTAGTAGACCATCAACCAATCTATGCTTGCTAATATGTTGCATGTATATGAAATTAAAATGTCCAAACATTTTGTGCCATATCCTACTACTTTCATCAACTTGAGTAAGAAGTAAAGCAAAATCAAGTTCAATGAATTTCGAAAAAGTATACAATCTAGACTGATGATTTACCTCACCAGCAGAAACCCTGGAGTTGGTTTGCATGTCATAGATGTACATGGAATTTTGTTTGAATATGAATTTCTTTCCGGCGCCAAAATTCGTCATCTGATACATGGAGAGAAGGTTGAAATAAAGTTTAGGAATGTGCAACACATTCTCGAAGCTTTCATTGGTGAGTTCAATCCTTCCTTTGTCGGTGACTTCGACAGAAGATTTGTCTCCCATCGGAATAGGAGGACCTTTGCATTCATCCAATGAAGAATATATTTCTTTTGAGTTAGCCATGTGATGTGATGCTCCTGAATCTATGATCCAAGCATCGAGAGAGGAGTTGATTGCAATCAAGGCATGGCTAGAATTTCCTTTCTTGGAATTCGGATCTTCTGGCTTCTTCTTCTTTGCACACTCGGGAATGCGATCTCCAAGATTGTTTTGCTAAAGTGTTTGAGACATCAGATCTATTTTTTTTTCATGCATGCAGAGTCCGTATGGAATCCTTTGTGACAGTACGTGCATTTCTCCCCTTTTCTTCCCTTTTCCCCTTTGGATCTAGAGGCATCTGTGAAGGGTTTTGTGTACCCTTCCTTCTTCGAATGTGCATGTAATTTCCATTTATCTTTATATTTATATTTCTTGTATTTGTGTCTGCCATCATGCACAGTGAGTGCATGCACCCTTGGGCCTTTGATTGTGCCCATGTTGATGAGCTTAGTTTTCTCTTGTGTCAAGGATTCGATAAATTCCTCAAGAGAAGGCATATTCTAGGTGGCTCCAGAGGCGAATTTGATAGTATGGAATGTGGATACTAATAAAGAGGATTCAAGACCAATATTGGAGATAATGGTGAGAACCATTTGTTTCTCCTTCTTTGATTTATCAACCCCATAAGCTTTGAGTTGCGACAGTAAATCCTTGAATTTTGTAAATAAATCTTGAATATTCTCGAAGATTTTTGGATCCAATGTAAACAGTTCCACTTCCATCATGTGTCCCCTCACATCATCATGTTTTCTAAATATCCCTTCCAAGGTAGTCCATCTTCATTGGGTGTCTTACAGAAAGATATGTGAAAAAGGAGTTCGGGAGAAATAAAACTGCAAATTGTTCTGAGTGCCTCATCCATGCGCTTTAAGTACTTGGATTTTTCTATGTCCGATGTCAGTTTTGTATCTGTATTCAAGGTTAACCTATAAAACCCTCTGGTTTAGAGATGTATGGCTATTTTCTCCTTCCATGTAAAATAGTTGTAAGGTGTAAGAATGAATTCTTTTTCGAATTCCATCTTTCCGTTGTCTTCAATCTTTTGTACCTGCAAAAAAATTTGGTGTAGATTTTGCTTAGTAGTCCGTTAGATATGATACCATGTAAATGTGTTGAATTGGCATAGAATAAATCTAGCTAAACAATAATACACACATTTGAAGAGAGAATTTGAGAAAGAAGAAGAAGGAGAGAAAGAATGAAATAATTCTCATTAACCATTGTGAATAATGAATAATTTACACATGATCTACTTTGTATAACTCAATCAGTGCACACTAAAGGAGAAACAATGCACAATAGTGGTGGTATAGAGTGATCTGGACACACACCAGCAGTTATGGGAGTGAACTGCCACCCAGTTGAGTTAACTAGTCAACTAGTCTTCAGTTTATTGACTGAACATAGATTACTGAGGATTTAACTCAGGGAATCAAGGGTAATGTGCCAGTATGGTGATCATAGCAAGGCAAGGTATAATTAGTATGGTGATGATCGCAATTTTGCATGGTGACAAAACCAATGCAGCATCTAAACTCAACTCAACTAGTCAAACTAAAGTGTCAACTGAAAGAGAATATTCTCCAGGTGGAATATTCTCCCCTAAAATATAGGAGACTGGATAATGACTATTATGACTATTAAACAAGGAAAAAACTTAGGAGAATTAAATCCTAGGTGTGTGTGAAGTAACTCCAACAAAGAGATCAGTGTAGATCTAAATTTTTTCAGGCAAACAATCCGCACCAGTATATACATTCTCTATTTTTCCAGGAACTCAAGATATGTTGATCATGATGGTAGGAGAAATATTTGTCATGTTTCCTTTGGCATAAATATCATGTGTATCTAGTGGAACCATAACGTGACTAACCATCTCACTCAAGGTAGATCTAAATTCATCATGTTCGATCCTAACAAGCTATGGGATGAAATAGAATTGATGATGCATATTGTGCCAAGGCCTATCAAGACCATACATGGCCTCTAAGATGGCTTCATCTGAGGGTAAAGTATCATCCAGGAAATCATGTAAACAAGAATATTGGATAGCCCATACGGGCTCTAGAACAAGATCCTCCTCATCCATCTGTGAGGAGAAAGGATCTGGGTGAGTAGTAGCATCAAGAATAGACTGATACACAATTTTTGTTGCTGACAGTGGAATTTCCATCCCAATGTGTGACAAGCCTTTGTACGATGTAGTCGAGGAAGGTAGGGTCCAAGGGTCATTGAAATATGAAGTATGGAAAGGAACATACCTCATTGACGACGAAGAATCATTGGAAATGGCATGAATATGAGGGATTGGTGCCATGAAATAAAATCTATCCATGAGAGAGGAATACATTCTAACTCCGACATCCTCAGTTTCCTGCTAAGAATTGTCTACCATAGGGACCGAATTTCCAACTGATGCACTAGGACTAGTGTGCGCAAAGTACAATTGATCAATTGTCACTATTTTCCCTTCACGAGGAAAAAATAAAGTGCAGAAAATGGACAACATGACTGTTGTCATCGAATAATTCCAATTACTCCATAGTAGTAAGTTATAGTCGAGAGGTGCATCAACCACTTCGACATCAACCTCCACTGTCTTTCCACCTAATTGGATCGAAAAAGTATGAACAATTTTGTGGGTTCAGAACAAACCCCTATCAAAAGAGATCAACATAGTCATAGATTGGGGTAGAGTTGGAGAGCCAATGGATTTCTAGCAGGTTAGGGACATCATGCATGTTGCAACACCTTCATCAATTACATTACATCTGATGGTAATTTCTGTGTACTCCTCTAGGATTTGAAAGGCCACATGGTAAGGTAAGCGAGGCCTTACATATGTGATGTCAAACTTAATAAACTTCGATCCACATGGGTCTAGAGATCCTAATTCAGATAATAATGTGCTCCTCTGTGAAGCACACATCTAGAGCACCTCCGAACATGACATCACACAAGGAGTTTGACCTAGATATTCGACAATCGAATAATTTTGGGTAACTATGAAATTAGGATTGTGGGCAGAGCATTTGAGTACTCCTTTCATAATACGAGGTAGAGGTTCCAAATTTTCGATCTGTAAGGGAATTTCTAGAGGAGGAGGAGACTCTACACCTACAACAGTTTGTGAAGAGTTGTAATCACGAGATTGAGTGGCTACATCAATTTGAGACTTGACCATATTGACACATAGATGGCCAACTTCATGTTCCAAGGGGTTTTGACCCTCGCTCGATGCATTTTCGTTGTTGGAGGCCCATGAGGCCACGTGTTGATTATGTGGAAATGGATTTTTCACCATATTTGGTGGTTTTGATAAGATCCTCGAGGATTCCTTGATTTTGGGGAATAGGTGGGTAAGGTGATCATCTTTACAAACTTTATAAGGAAAATTCACCTTCTGTTTTTCTTTCTTTCTCTCACCAACATTATTATTCGATCTATCATTGTTAGTGTCATCCTTGGATTTGTTATTATTTTTCCCACCCTTACAATTAATACCTATTCCTTTCCTTATATTCCCTCTTGGTCGTTGCTTACCATTTGGGTTGGATGACGACTATACATAATGAATATTCATTGAATGAGTGGAAGTGGAGGATGAAGTCGAAGATTTTCCTACTACAAGATGGCTTAAAGACAAATATTTAAACTGGTTCGTCACCAAATATGTAGACTTAGCATTTGTGGATCCTATGATGCCAATGGAATGAGGCCTGGGCTTTTGTCCATGGTCTTAGTTTGAACATGGTGCTTCAGGAATAATTTCATACAACATCCCAGAATGAGCATATATGAGGTCCAATTGTTGGTCTTTGAAAATAACTTCTTCCACAAATGTTACTCCATATGTAGAGACATCCTTTGAAATATAATGCAATAAGGACTTAAGGAACCATTCCAACATAAACTATAGAGGAATGTAGGCTTTGATCAACCTCTTCCGTCTACGCCACTCTTGGATATGGTCTGAGATATGTGTGGCTTTATTTTGGTGGAGGGCTGAAAAAAGTTCTATGTCGACATTGTAATGAACTGGCAACTGAAAATGGTTGAGAAAGACCAAAACCATCTAATTAAAGTTTTTGTATGTCCCCCCTAGTAGCTCAATGTACCACTTTGTGGTGACCCCCATGAGGGTGCATTGAAATAACCTCAAACAAATAGGATCATCATTAAGGGAATTAGATGAACACCAAAGATGAAAAGTAGTAACATGATCACCCAGATCCTCACCAGTATTACCTTTGAATTTTTGAATTTCTGAAGGAATCTTGGTGAGGATGGGGGGCCATCATGGATTTTTATGCACAGGGTCATTCATTAATTTTGAAAATTATGGGAGATTAAGCGTGGCCAAAAAAGGGAACCGAGGTTGAGGCATTTGATCCCATGCTCCTGGGAAAGATTGGACTAGGGGATTGCATGCCACCCAGGGTTCTAGTATATTCCATGGCCCTTTCCAGTAGGACAATATCCTCCTATAAAATTATTTATAAAATTTTGTATGGGAACCATTCCCGTGGAAGCGGTATAATGAGGGTTATATATGTTGCCCCCAGTCAGAGGAGATCCGGGATGGGGATTTCCCATAGTTTGAAACTGAATCCCTCTGGATGGAACTCTAGAGGACAAAGGGGTATTTTCCATAATAAATTTGTTTGTTATAAGCGACATGGAGGAAGAGGGGATAAAGGACAAAAAATAGAAAGTGACATGTTCACTTAGTTGAGCACTCTATACAGGAGCATTGAGACTAGAATTGGGCCTAGATGAAAAAGGATTCCAACCTTGAACTGTAGTATTCATCTAGGGAATATGGCCTCCACCAAATGAGAGAGGAGAATATGAAGGATCAATCCCCCCAGGTCCAAAACTAGGATTCTCATTGGTCGTTGGAATAGAGTATGAGAGTTGCGACATTATGTTGGGAATTCAAAAAGAAAAAGGATTAGAGACCAAAAGTATTGACTGAGAATTTTATCCTGGCATACCAAAAAGAGACTTGGAGGGATTTTTTCTTATGGGTCGATTAGAACCCACAGGGTGGGTAGTAGTAGAGGTGGGGATATCCATCACTCCAACCATCAAGGTTTAAGGATTCAAATGGATCCCACTAATCACAGAAGATATAGGAGTCGAGGGAGTCCTTGTGACATTTGAGTTTGACTCAATACTCACAATTGGATGATCACAAGTCTGGGAGGTGGATATATGTGTACCATGTTTATTAAATTTATGCATTTTAGAAGGAAAATTCGGTAAAGACTCAAGATGCAGTGGTAAATTCAACAAATGGAGAGACCTGCGAGGAATTTGGTCTTACTCCACGATGACTGAAGACTTGAGATATAAATCCAAATCCTAGGGACAACTAACAATCAAAGAGAACACCAAAATAAAGCACAAAGGCCTAATGCACACAAACAAGATATAATGGTTGAAAAGGGGCCTCCCTCACTAGAGTAGGTATGTCTCACCCAAGAGGGTCCTAAGACTCCCTTCAAAATATTTGAGGTATTAGAATTAGTTTTAAGGGTCATCATGGGATTAACATCGCAGTCGATAAGATCCCCCCAGAGAGGTAATCATCCATTAAGGTTGTGTGTTGTCTGACCCTTATATAACTCAAGGTACATGCATAATAACCCCTGTAAATAACCTATGTGGATACCTATGTCAAGCAACTAGAGTCGCCACAATATAACCATTGTGCAGGTGAATAGTCGTAAGTCTAGTCCACCATATGGGTAGGGTAGAAAAGATCAAAATCTTGAAAGTACCGCCTCTCATCAAGGTAAAGGTACTATAAATACCCCCAAATATGAATAGAACCCCATAAATATCTCTAACCTTAAGAAGGTATTAGAGGGCTATATCTGTAACGAACTTTGTATGACCTCATACTTAACTCCAGTGTGAGAAGAGCCTCTTGGAATCACTAATTACATAATGAGTTTCACCACTCCTTGGTCAGACACATATGTTTAGTTTCATATCCTTGGAGAATTTTACTCACAAAATCCTATTCCAAGGCCCTATGTCCTATACTTGTTTATGTACCGTGAAAAATAAAATCATTTCTAATCAATTTTATTTCATCAATGTTTCTTTTAATGGATTCTTCTTACTCAAGATCTTTTTTCGTGAAACTAATCATATTACAACTCATCATATAAAAGAAGAGAATATAAAAACACTGCTAAGTGTTAATCATGAATTCTAAAGAGATGGTATGCTTCTAAATGCAACTTTTCAATGCAATCTCTACAATTTCAATGAAATGAAATCTCTCCACATGTGTCAAAATAAATGCAAACTAATCAAAAGAGAAAATTCCATAATGAAAAATGAGAATTTTTTTTTGTATTTTCGATATAAAGAAAATAAAATTCAAGGATTGAATAATAGCTTCACATGCAGACCCTACTACAAAAAAAAAGAGACAAGCCAATCAGGATACCAAGAAGTAAACACTAAGACCAATGTGCAAGGACAACCAATGAAAAATATGACAAGAAAGAATGTCGCCCGAAAATTCAACAATAAGAAGGTTTCTTATCACTCTGTAAGCACTTAACAGTCAAGACAAAGACCGAGGAAGACTCAACAACCAACCAAACTCACCCAACAAACACCAAAATTAGCCAGGAATACTAAAGAGCTTATGTACATGACTATTTGAGAAAAAGTTGCGTATGTATGCACCCTACAGAAGGACAACTCATGCATTTATGCATATGCCAAGTGAAAAACCGCATATATATAGTAAAACATTGACAGGGAAAGGGTTAAGTGAACAAACTCATATGAAAAGAAAAAATAGGCTATCAATCATTCAAACAACAAGGAAACTCAGGATAACAGAGAGAAAATTAAGGAGAAAACACTCCAAACCCCAAAAAATAAGATCAATCCACAGTATGGCCACCAATTCTATTACGAGGAAAATCTCTCTATGGCATGGGGTAAACCACAATAGACAAAATGACATGCAAAAATAAACACTAATCCCAAATATGTTGTATAAATGAAATGCTAACAAGACAAGGCCAAGAGCCTACCTCGTCTGGACGTTTGATGAAGACCAACATTGAGCATGCAACTCAAATATTTATACCTACAACTTGTCTTCAACAACCAATATATGCAAGAATATGGTGAAAATATATATTGTTAGCATATATATTATCAAAATCCATTAACATACATGAAAATATTCCCATGGAGTAATAATTCAAATATTTGCAAGATATCAATTGGATAAGAAAAGAGTATTTCTATTAAAATCATCAACAAAGGTATATGGGTGAAAACCTTATGTAACGATGCATATTGGAACCAAGAAACTAAGTCCCTCCAGTTGGGCCTCCACCACTTCAATCCTTCACCAAAGGAAATATCATATAAAGGAGACTATGAGATTCTCCATCACGACGAAGGAAGAGCCTGGGGGTTGAACAAGGGGTTCATACTTTCAAGGAAAAAGGGATGTGGACTCAATATGAAGTGAAATTTCTCTAGAGTTTTTATAATCTCAAAGTTGAATTCTCTCCTCCAAGGCTCGGATATGGCTAAATTTATATCCTTCAAATGGAACTCAAGGGCTGAGTCAAATCATTTCCAGTATATGGAAGGTCAAGGATCATGAATCTCGTGACATGGCATGTAAACCTGACATATTTTTAATTTTGAGCACCAAACCCGATGTACACGAGCAGTAGTGGAGAAACCTATGTATATGCTTTTCATCTAATTGATAGGGTGCTTATATGTGGAAAATGTGATCTTTTGTCTCTAGAACTTACAAAAGCAGACTTGAACTCTGCATAGGGAAATGGAAATGCCATCCAGGAAAGTTGCATAGGGTGAGGAAAAAATTGTTGTAACAACACCAATGATCATACTTAGTTATTATCATGGAAGGATTGGAAGGTGTAGGAACAACCCATGAGTATCCTCCATGGCCCTTCTCTTTGGAACTATGGAATAAAAATATTGGAGTGGAAGAGAATAAGTAGGTTCTTTCCTAGTGCATGATATAAATCAAAGTAGGTCCTTCACTTATGTTTTCACCTCTTTCATTGCTAGACAATGTTACCCAATTTTAAATAAAAATGGAACTATCCCTTCTAGACTAAGCATGGTTCCAAGGAGTAGTTCATATTAGCCAAAGTTCCTACGATCATAATTCCTTTGTTAGTCATGAACTATGACCTTAAGAACTATGGTGAAGGAACTTTGGTTGACAAAGGAACTATGAAATTTGTTCGTGGGTCGTAGTTCTAGGGAATAGTCCCTATCATTCAATGTTCCTCTAGTGATAGCTCTTTTGTTATTCAATAACTATTCCCTAGAACTATTCTTGAGAACTACAATTGAAAAATGAAGGAACCATTCCTTGGAACTATGACTGAAAAACCAAGGACATAGTTCCTTTGTTGATGAAGGTTCCTTCGTCATAATTTCTTTGGTCATAGTTCCTATTAGGGTGAGTGCACAAAGTTGGTGGATGATAAAGTGAGAACTAGGTGAATAGGAATGTGCACTTGTATAAATGTGTGCATTTTTATAGGAATGTGCATGTGTCCCTGATGTGACAGGTTAAACAAACCCTGAACCTACACTCAACGAGCCATGTATGCACATTCCCAATAATTCATGCACATTATTAAGAATACATGTGCAATCGTGAGAAACACATGTTCAAGAACACATTCCTGTTCCCCCGCCCCCTCTCTCTCTCTATCCCTCTTCCCCCCTCTACCTACATCCATCTATCATCCTCTCTCTC
>JZKD02S2008919.1:142779-170566 GCA_000966675.3 Picea glauca | reverse complement strand
TGATATTGAAACTATTGTGAGAACAACTGACCGACACAAGCATAAGGGAAAATTATCAAATGAAAAAGGTTCTCAATCTCCCATTTCCTCACAAAATAATGACCCACCCAAAAATAATCTTCAATTGGAAGCATCACAACAGATAAAGACTTCAAACAACAATTTTGGTGATAGAGGTGAAAAAAACTCTTCGGAGGGTAAATTGGAAAAATCACATAAACTTCAAATTAAAAGAGAAAGGACCGATTCTCAGCAAGAAATTGAACAACACGGACCTGAAATTGAAGCTACTCTTGAATATATGTATTTGGAAGATGATATTAAAAATAGTTCCTCTCTCTCTCTCCCCCCCCCCCTCTTTCTCACTCTCTTTCTAACTAGAGCAAGGGAAGGAGGGAGAGAGAGAGGGAGGGAGGGAAAGGGAGGAAGGTGGAGAGAGAGAGAGAGGTAAAAATAGAGAAGGGAAACTAAGAGAGTGGGATATACGTAGAGAATGATATGGAGAGAGAGAGGGGCCTAGAGTTGCAGAGAGAGAGAGAGAGAGAGAAGAAATTCTAGAGGGGGGAGGGTATAGAAGGAGGAAGGGAGAGAGGCGTCGAGGGAGAGGGGGGAGAGAGAGAAGGAGAGATAGTGGGAGGGGAGAAAAGAGAGAGGGAGAAGGGATATAAATAGATGGAGGGAGAGAGAGGGGGAGAAGTGGTTGTTACATGAAAATCCCCCTGTGAACAAGTGCATTTCCTCTTAGATACTAGACCCCTATAACCAAGACAAAAAGGTGCTAATGTGGACATTGAAATTCCTTTTCATGAAGCTAAACTATTCAAGGAAGAATAATAAAGAAAGGTAAATACCTTTGCCGACGTTTGTCCTTGCTCGATCTAGGATGATCTTGATCTCCAAGTTCTTTAGAAGGTCCTGCAATACAATGAGCAGAAACAATGAAACATACTTCCTACTCTACCATGATTAGCTTCATAATATATCTATCAAAAGAAACAAGTTCATGAAATATACACAAACTTAAAGGAAACAGGCCAAGCACATATTTATATTAATGAAAACAAAGCAAAGTGGTTACAACCATAATGTAGATGCAACAACTTCACCAAGATCTCTTTGTCCAACCCCTTGCTCAAATAATCCACCATCAAAATGAATATGCTTTATTGGTTATCTCCCTTATGAGATCCTAAGTTTGATGCCTCTAAACTGCCATGTTCTTTTATCATGAGAAGGCCTCCTTATATAATCTTGGAGAGACCAAACCACCTTAGATATTCTTGGGATAGGTTGAGGATATTTCTACCTTAGTTTTGGATCCTCCCTAAGATCTAGCCTTGACCTCAGATTCAAATCCAACTGATTTCCAAGATGAAGGGGATTTTTCCTTGATTTTCCTCAACAACCCAAAATTTGCTCAAATAGGTCAACGCTCTCCCAAAAGGGTGCACAGAGCGTTGCAACGGTCCCCCAAAGGAGTGTACAGAGCACTGGCACTCCCTGATAGTGGTAAGGGGAGTGATGCCCAAAATTCCTTCAAAAAAAACCCAACACTCCCCCAGAATGGTGTCCTGAGTGTTGCAACGCTCCCCCAAAGAGGGGTAGGGAGCGTTGGCACTCCCTGACAGTGGGTAGGGGAGGGTTTCCATTCAAAATGATTTTTAAGTGGTTGTTTCCATGGAAAATTCCTTGTACTCCTCATCAGATGATTTATCCTTCTTAAACCAGTCTTTGAAGGTGTCTTAAGTGTCCTTATGATGTCGGTAGAGACATGACATAGGAAAAATGGCAGTAAGATGTTTGCAACACTTGCAACACTATGACATTTACGACACTTGTGATGACGAAAATGGATCATCATTGAATTGAGTAATTTTGATGTGTAACAGACTGCCCCCCAAAGTACAAAGTCAAAAGATGGAAAATGATGACTAAAGTACTTTGTAGACTTTTTCGATCAAGGGTATGGACGCAGAGAACCTGGTAGAAGCTGCACACAACCATCAACAAAAATTATGACATATTTCAAGCCCAAGGCAGGCATACGTATTCTTGGGTGATAAAGACTTTCAAGGTATGGCCACCATAAGATACATTGTGGATCCATAATTATATTGACAAAAAGGGTATAGCCACTGAAGATACAATGTGGATCTATACTTCCATGATATGAACTAGTCGTATCCACGAAAAATACACAGTGGATCTATGAGACAACAAGACATAGACATAGACAAATACAAAGTGGATCTATGTGACAGTATATGTGTCAATACTCAAGAGAAACTTCGTCGCAACCTGGGAAAAGTACATATCAGAGTGATTACTCAACCCAGGTTCTTCTTACTGATCCCAATGTAGTACGAATCTAACCATGTGAATAGATGTCCTGATGTCAAACATGGTAGAGACCACTTGATTACTAGTCAATGAGGTAAATCATTAACAAGAGCAAGGGAAATCACCATTGATGTCAATGATTCCCAAGGTACCCTAGTACATTCCAGTGGATCTGAAAGGATGAGCTGAAGTTGAAGATCTGTGGAATCATCCGATTAGGGGTCAATGGTGTAAACTCACTGTTGAACACGAGGAGGCCTGCCATTGAGGCATGAAGGTCCCAAGGTACTAGTTGGTTTCTAGGTCTAGTTCCCGGATAATGTGATGAAGTCAACAAGAACATAATCGTCGAAGGAGGGCCTTGATGTATCCCCCATCAATGACATGAAACTAACACAGATATGTAATTGGTGGATCAAAAGAACATGGATTGACACAGGTGTTGAAACATAAATTTGTGGTGGATGACTCTCAAGGCAGATACTTCCCTTGAAAACTGAGGCACAATAGCAGAAACATGACATGGACCAAAACATTATGATGTAGTGGATACTGTGACTTTCGTCGGGTGACCCAAAGGAGTAAGAAAACTCAGAGGATTGGTTCGGTTTAAAGGTTCAATGGATTAAAATGTGTGCAAAGACAAAGTGTCGTGTTCAAGGGCGACTATAAGAGTTACTTGTAATGTTCTCAAAAACAACTTGGCTTACTTATTTCAATTTCCCCCCCATCCAGATAGACGCGTACCTCTTTTTGATTTAATGAGCTCGAGGAGGGTAACACATGCTTGATATAAATCACCTTCAGTAATTCCCTCTTCCTTTGTTTAATGAATTGGAAGAAGTAAGGGCTCGGTCCTGTATGGGCCCTTCAATGTATGATTTTTTAACGAGTCCAGAGAAGGTAAACTCGGTGATTTTTCATGTTTAGAGTGTCTGAAAATAACTTAAAGACGACTCCAGTGTTGTCCTTTTTCATAATGTTAGTCTCGCAAGGCCGAAAAAGAGATAAATTATCACTCAAAAGACACCCTTTCAAATCTTTTAATGAGTGGGAAAGGAAGCAAGATCACTCAACAATATTTTCATGTTTAGAGAATCTCAAAAGAGCTTAAAGATGACTCCAGGGGGTTCCTTTTTCATGTATCCATGTGAGCCCGAAAAAGAGATAATTTTTTTCTCAGTTACATTCTCATGTTTTTACGAGCATGACAAAGAACAAAGAATAAGCCTTGTACTCTGCCCCAATCTTGAAAGCTAGTGGCTTAACTCCATAATTTTAATCAAAGGTTGGATAAATGGCCCCCAAGCTTCAATTCATTCACCAAATTTGAGGTTTCCACCAATTTCTCTACTTTATGGAGAAAAATGATAAGGGTGGATGAAATGAAGGTCCAAATATGAGACCTAATGAAAGACTCTACTCAAAATATACGAGATATGGAAAAAGACTGGACCTGACAGGAGAGGTGATTGTTTCATTTTTTAACGAGATTGACACAGGAAAATAACTATGCTCAAGGCTCTGGGTTCAGTCCCCAGATGTTTGTTTCATTTTTTAACGAGCTTATTACAAAAAGAAAAACTATTCTCATAGCCTCTGTTTCATTTTTTAACGAGCTTGTCATAGAGAATAAAACTATGCCCGTATCTTCTGTTTCATTTTTTAACAAGCTTTCCATAGAGAGGAAAATCTATGCTCGTGGAATCTTCTTGATCATGGCTTCCAAGAGGATAATTCTCTGGAAGGAAACCATGTCAAGGGACAAAAATCGGTCATGGATTCCAAGAGATCTTCACTAGATGGAAGAACAATGCTCTGGAAGGAACACATGTCGAGGGCCACGACAGGGGTAAGGAGATCAGGCTCCAATAGCCCTACAGAAGCGATCACGAAGTCAACTACCGGATCTAAGTCATCCGAAGTTGAAATCATGGGTGACAATGCCCGAATCATGGCAGGGGTGATACCGACTGCATATAAGAACCGTTTAGGAAGGTCATTGGGTTGATGGTCAAGTCAGGGCCAACAAATGAAAGTTGATCAATAGTCACCATTCTTCCATCGTGAGGGAAATATATCACATGGAAAAAAGTGGACACAATAGATTTCAAGGCATAGACATAATCTCGCCCAAGGATTAAATCGAAATCCAAGGGGTCCTGGACTACCATATTTATAGGAATCTGAGGAAGGAATCCTAAAGGGTGATTGGTTCTTCTGTTAAAAGAGAACAAATTCTGGGTAACCAACACAAGCTGACGATAACCCAACACTTGCCAAGCAATAGAGGAAAAAATACTAACGGACGAACCTTCATCTATCAGTGCGTGAGTAACGTACCGACCACAAACCTGTGCTGTAATCTTGAAAGGAATGTGAGAGGGAAGATGAGGTCCAGTTAGAACACCCCAATAAAAAAGGATGGCCTCATTACTTGGAGGGTTTTTCGCAGGATAATGAGGAATTCCCCTTGGCACGATAGATTATGTATCAACGAGAAAAACATGGGCAGTATCGGGTTTACTCTCTAGAGGGAGAGTAGGATCAACCACTTGGGATTTATTCTCTAAGGGGAGAATGGGTTCGACAGGTGGAACCGAATAAACCGCTTGGGTTTCACTCTTTAACAGGAGAGCAGGATCGATCGAAGATGGGATCAGATCAACCACTTTGTCAACTGGTTCAACTAAGGACGTGACCAGATTGATGACATGATCAACCGGACTAACCGATTAAGGGACCGAAGAAACCACTTTGGCACTCATCAAAGGAGGACTGTGATTGACCACGTTAGCACTCTTTAGATGAAGGGTGGGACTGACCAATGACAGGACTGCATCAATCACTTGGGTTTCACTTTTCAAATGAAAAGTGGGGTTGATCGATGATAGAACTGGATCAACTACTTAGGTTAGTGGTTCAACCAAGGATGAAACTATATTGACCACCTGATCAACCAGGCTGACCGGGGATGGAACCAGATTGACCATTCCATCAACTAATGATGGGTTGGGGGAAATATTACGATAACTAGTTGGAAGTTGAAGCTTTTCCAAAAGAGAAGAAGCCTCATCCATATGAGGAAAAAGGTGAGAATAATGATCACCTTTGCATAACATACAAGAAAATTTGACAGTTGTCTTCTTCTTACCAACCTTAACGTCACTAGTTGACAAGGTGTCACTAGCATGTCTAGCAGGGGACAATGATTTGGAGGACCACATTTCTAAGACCTTGGTAATACCAGGGAAATACCTCAGAAAGTGGTCACCCTTACAAAGACTGCAAGGGAATTTGTGTCTCAGATTCTTCGTTTTAATCTTGTCGACCTCATCAACACTCCCAATACGATTAATAGTAGTTGGTTGCTTGGATCCAACATCTGATATGGTTGGAGATTTGGTCTCTTTTTGGTTCTTCTTCTTCTCTTTCCATTTCTTCTTCTTCTTATCAATCTGGCTACTCACTTTAGAGATTTCACTAGGCGAGGAAGGAGAAATGGAAGGAGACCTAGTGGGAAAAGAAGGAGAAAGGTCGACATGAGGTTGATGTGTGGGTGGTGTGCTTACATCTGAAGCACCTGCATTCGATATCACCAGAGTGGAAAAAAACCATATCGGTAACCCAATTGTGAGACTTGGAAGGCTCAAAGTAGCGATGTAAGGAGGACCAATGTTTTCATAAGAAGGAAACACAAATGTTTCCCCTGGCAAAGGGGTTCCTTCATTGATCATTCCAGGAATTGACACCATAAAAAATAAAGATCCAACCTAGATTCTTCTAGGGAGAAAAAACAACACATGCTAACAATCTAGTAAGAAAACAAGTAAACAAAACCTTCTCATAATGAGCACACTAGTTGGTGATGAAATCCAACGTCATGAGAACAAAGTAATAAGGGGATGAGATAGAGTGGGTGGAAAAGTTACGTTGATGACCTGCTTAATGAACATACACCTTGGTGCAAGATCCCACACATAATCGTGGGTATACCCTCAACGGATCACGAGTGAGTTTGGCCAGCGTCGATTCTAGGTACCGTGAAGACTTCCCCCTCCACAGTCACCTTGTGTAAACACCCTAAAGAGATAGGCCACTAAGGTTACCAACTACAATAGTGATGCCTAGGGAAACAATCAAAAATCTGATCCACGCGCAAGGGTAGGATGTATGGGCCGAAATCAACTTGAAAGGCTTCCACTCATCATTGTAGGTATACCTTCAAGCGACCCCCATAATACATGCAATCTCTACACCAAGACCAACAAAGAAGGGTGAGTAACTCTGCCAGTGTTAATGTGACCTCAGGTTTGACCCTTGTATGAGAAGAGCTTTCCAGGACAAAATGTAGCAATCGGATTTCACCACTCCCTAACACAAGATTCTATGTTTGTTTGCAACTTTGGAAAGTTATCTTTCACACCTATTCCAAATCCCTACAACTAATCTGATGTAGGTTTGCTACCAAAAAATATAAAAATGTCTAATCAATTTTTAGTTAAGTGCTTTATTTTGAAGGCTGTTGTTACTCAAAAGGAAATGGCGTGGACAATATGGTGTTTTGACCAACTCAAAAGTTATGCAAAGGGATGAAGATGAAATCTTTTCATTTCAATGAAAGCTATGCTACGAGAAGGAGAAAAAATTCATCATTATAGATGCACAATGTCCCAAAAAAACCAAAAACCATGCAATTCTGCTACTTCAAATGCAAGCTAGTTTCACTACCCAAAAGAAAAAATGCATTTATCTTCTTTGTTTGATTATGAAGTATATAGAAAGTAAATACAAAACCTTCAATGCTCCACTACTTTCAGTCAGGAGAAAGAGTCCTATGTAGATGCAAAAGACACAAAGCAAAAGGGATACAAAGAAAGCATGCACTCAAGATAGTGAGGTATGGAAGAAAATGTTATAACCCTGTATTTCATAGGATCAACTGGTGACTGGATATTTTTACTCTTGATGTGGTTTGGTTGGAAATAATATTTTATTCTTGCAAATTATTTTCGAAAAGAAAGAAAAAAGAAAAAAGAAAGAAAAGAAAAGAAAGAAAAAGAAAAAGAATAAAAGAGGGCACAAAAGAAAATCAATAAAATCCCCATGCAATAACAATGACTTGATCCATACAGCTTAATCATGGTTAAGTCTCTTTGAATTTATGTTGATAGGTTTAGTGAATAAGACTTGGCTAAACTGTTTAATCTTAGCCAAGTAGATAGGTTAGGTAGCGAATAAATTTGATCAAACTATTTAATCTTGATCAAATAGCCCCATGGTAGAGTAATTTCTTAACCCAACAGTCTAATCTGGGATAAATGTGTAGGTAGGTAGGATAGAACATAGGCTAGCCATTTTTTCTTCATTAAAACATGCATGATGATCGATGAAAATTCATGATTTGGATGTTTGAAGTGTGTTTCCTAAACCCATGGTGAAACAATGCAAGGGAAGCAGTGCAAAAACCCACACAAAAAGGAACTATCCTAATTTTTGGCTGCATCTTTTGATTCGGGCCCGAAAATTAAAAAGTGCGCATAGATCTACGACTGATCTCACAACGCATATATCTACAGTCGACAAGAGATTCTAGACCCTCCCGACCGTTCTAACTTTAAAATTGGGGGGGGGGGGTCCGATATGGAGATTAAAGAGGGCACATCGATCTACGTTTGATCTATTGGTGCTTAGATCGACGACTGATAGGAAATTCTAGACCCCCTTGACCGTTCTATCTTTAATGGTGGGGGGGGTGGTCTGATATGGGCAGTTTCTCCTGGTGGGCCCCATCCTTGCATGGTGCAAATACACTACGTCGGACCCCCTCCGTTCTAAACCATTTACTGCTTACCCCCCCTCTGACATACTTCCATACCTGCATTTCTTTACCACTGTCGCCTCATGACATCATTCTCCACTATCTCGTCATCTTATGATGTCATGCTCCACTACCTCCTCTTATAAGCATCATCTCATTACTCTGCCAGTTTTTTCCCCTCCATTCACCTGTCACATGTCATATCCCTTTCTCTTATCCTCTAGTCATTGCCCCCCATGTCATCCTAGCACACCCATCACTCATCCTTTACTTTCCACCTCATATATCAAGTGATCCATTGGCCATTTAATATTGGATAACATATCCGATATCTTGCTGACTTGTCCCCGACGGCCAATGGATACTCGTTCACCCAATTTTAATCCTGTCATTTCCATTATCACATTCTTCACTTTTCCTGCATACTAGAATTTCTTTTCCCCCTGCCATTTTCAGCCAATAACCAAGATAAAGCCAATCACCTACTAACGTTTTTTGTTTCAGTTTGCAGGTACCAGTGGAAATTTATGGCGCCAAAATATATGAAATCCGAGGTCGGGGAAAATGCTTTTCTCCCACTTCTCGTCGATCTTGATCGAATCCCACTAGCTGACAAATACTACTAGATCTCAAAGACCAGGTGTGAATTCGACTTTGTTGAATTTCATTCATGGTTTAGGGACAGTTTCCTGGATCAAAGTGACGAGATTGGGATCTGGGAGTCCAATCTCCCCCTGTATATATTTCCCCAAAGCCACCATTATCCTGATTTTTCCCTCAAGTGCCAGAAGCATTACCTTCCTGATCAGAAAACCATTGTTTCATTGTCTGGAGAAATCCTTTTCACTATCACACCCGAGGTCATTGACCAAATGATGAAAATATCCAGAGCCAAATCCCCCTATCTTTTCACCATTAAATTTCTAACTCATATGTACTAGAATCTATCTTTTCCCCAGAGAGAGAATATTTTTGAGCTTTTTCTCCCACAAGATGCCCAATTCCCCTAGAAAAATCCCCCTTACCATTCCTCCATGTTTTCAGAAAAAGGTTACCAAATCATTTCAACGTTATGTTGTTTGCTCATTTTTTTCTCAGAAGAATGGGTAGACGAGATGATCTTGGGGTTCCTATCTATTTTCTTTGCCGAAGAAAAGACCACCACCCAGTTCGACTACAGTAGTTTCCTAGCTGAGAACATGCATGAGCATATTTTCAAATTTCCCATAGAGGGCATGTTCTAGTATTCTTCAATACTGGCTTACATGTTCGTATTCTTTCAAGTAGATAAGTTCCCTTTCCCCATGCAGAAAATGGACCAGGATGACAAACCACAACCTCTCACTTCTTGGACTTCGCTACTCAGAAAAAACTCCACAGAGTTTAGTTTCAAGCAATTTATTGAGCAATTTTACCACCCAGTGGTAAGCATGCTCAGCAGTAGACAAGAGCTGAGGATAAATGAGGAGATCCAAATAATTTTATACCTCTCGGACCTCGCCAAGACTGGATATTGGTACTTGTATCATAATCACATGGAAATTAGAATCTATGGATGTGAGCTCGCTCCTTATAAACTTCCCAGATATATTCCTGTTAGGATATTTGCCTTGGAATACATCAGGCAAATGATAAATTCAGACGACATAGATTTTTTAGCTTTGAAGAAGAAACAACAGTTGAGAATTAAAGGGAAGATAAGATCCTTTATCTACAAAAGTCGAGTCATTGGGGAAGAGGCAAACAATCTACTAAAGGAGATGAAGTTTGGCACCATTTTTCCTTGGCACTACGATCTGTGTGGGATTATTGCAAAGATGAGATTGAAGAATAAAAATTCCCCATATTCTCATGCACTCAAATGGAAGATCAAGAAATTTGCAAACCAGACAGAGTGGGAGGTAAACACTCTAGAAGACACAGAACCACAACCCACTCCAGCTATCATCTCACGAACTACTACACCACAAGTACCTAAGGAGAAAAGACTCAGGAAGGATGTCTCACCTTCAGTCACTGAAGTGTCATTGGAAGAGTTCCAGGTTTACACAAAAATGCCCAAGATCAGTCACACAACTGTCAAGTCTGGAGAAGAAGAGACCCAATCTACCTTAGTGGTCGAAGGAGAGCAGTCATCTCTTTTCTCGAGCAGCCAACAGATGACATCTACTCCTTCATCCAAGAAATAGATTGACACGTCACTGATAAATCAACCAACTCAAGGAGCTGCAAAGTTGAGTAATTTTGAGAAATATGATATGATTAAGAAGAAAAATGAGAGGTTGGCCAGTAGCACTTATGCTCAATTATGGAAGAAAACATCAACAAAACAGCATAGGATTCTCTCTACTTTCGACGCAGAGAAGGGGAGAATGTACATGGCCTTTCTGCAGGTACAAGTACCTCATCCAAAGAAAATTGCTGACTACAAAAGATCCACACTTGAATTTGATGTTAAGGTTGTACATCCAACTGAACAGATGGATATGCATAGACAGACTAGAGAGATGGTTTTCTCAACATTGGCCAATGCTTCCACTTCTTGTGCCAAATTATAGGTTTCTTTGAACAATGTTTAGACCCAATTAAAGCTGGAGAAAATATCATCCTTTGGAAAGGAAATCAGGATTAAATCCTTAGAAGAATTGGTGGTCAAAATTGGGTATGACCCCTCAAATGTGAAAGCAGTTGAGAAGATGCTCAAGAAAAATAATGATGACGTAGAATATTTTAGGAAACAGCTAAAGTTGTCTACTACAGAAGACTCACAATCCAAAGAGATGGCTGAGACAGAAGGTGAGAAGGAGGAGATGCTAAAGTTGATCATGGAACAGAATGCACAGATAAAAGAGATGGAAGCAGAGCTGGAAAGGTTAGTAAAGGAGAAGGAACATGCAACACCCATGGAAGTCATCCCACTGAGTGCAGTTCCCCCCACAGTAGTTATCACAGTAACAACTTCAGCAACTACCACAATAGAACCTCTGTCAGCCACCCCATTGACAACACTAGAAAAGTCTGTGGAGCTAGAAAGATCAATGGAAGAGATGACCTTACAAGAATCGAAAATCAAAAGGCTGGAAAAAGAGATAGAGAATCTCCAGGAGCTTACATATTCTTTCCAAGCCAGGTACAATACAAAGATACACACATCATAAAAACTGAAGCATGAGCTAAAACAACTGCAAAAGAAGACAGTTTTGGGAAAAACATTAGCAGAAGCCAAAGAGACCATTTGGATGGATATCTCCACATCCATAAATGAAGTCTATCCCATGGTGAAAATCATGTTTTAACAACATGAGCTGGTGTTGAGGAGCAAGTAGGCCATCAACAGGATCAAGGGAGAGTTGGGAGAAATTCCCACAAAAGAAAATGAAATCATCAGGTTTCTCAATTCAAAAACTAAAGGAGAGATGGAAAACTTGAAGATTGAGGATAGGACGGAGACCATACTCGAATTCAAGAGAGTTCTGACCAAAAGAGGACTAATGTTGAAACTAGAGGAGAAATCCCAGATCATGGAGAGAGAATATCAGAGATTCTTCAACAAGATTGAGGCATTACAGAAGAAATGTCTTCCTGGTTTATTGGTTCTAAATGACAAGCTGATGACACTTCCTGACTACAAGAAAACGATTGCCATGGTGGAAAAGGATAGCTCCAAATTCTCAGGGATATAGGGAATCATAACAGGCAAGGCATTCCTAGAAACTCTCCAGTTGGATCTCAATATCCAACATGAAATCAAGTACATTTTTATCACCATACTAACTTTTGCCAACTATACCAAGATGGATGAAATCTACCACAGGTTGCTAAAAGTCACTATCCCAAATCAATAAAGATGGGCAGAGTTGTGCGAATTGATGGAGTATAAGATGAGGTGGACGTACAAGTCAGTGTCCATAATAGTCAAAGTCAAGTTGATGACTCACCAACAACTTCCCCCAATATCAACATGGAGATTTTGACAGATCATAAGCAGTTCCTACAATTTAGTATTATGTTATCTAGTTAGTTAGCATTAGATTTTTCCACATCCTGATCATTAATGACAGGATCCATTGTAATCGTTTCTATATATAATTCAAATTTCGAAGTACTGAGGGTTGATCGTTACACCCAAGCAAGCTGTAAGCACTATAATTTTTATCAGATATCTACTAGTAATAAAAGGACATTTCACAGGATTCCCGCGTTTTAGCTATTGGTGATTTTTTCCTCTCTTAGTTGAATGGTTTTTCCTATCTTCGTAATCATTTATGTTTTCTATATTTGATTGTTTAAAAGAAGTTGACGTTGTAGAATTTATCTTTGTATACTCTGTTTCCATATTTTAAAGATCTAAATGTTTATCTTCTGATGCTATGATTAAGAAATTCTTAAATTCTTCTTGGCTTTAATTGATTATCTCATATTTTTTGCTATCCATCATTTAATTTCTAAAGGATCTAACAGTTGCATTATCCTACCCTATGAAAGAACCTTATAAAATATGTTTTTTGATCTCGAACTTTATAAAACAGACCCCATAGCCCAATGGATGTGTAAGAAATATTTCAGCCATTTTTATAAAACAAAAAACAGAGACTCATTTATTTAACTAGCCTAACATCTGAAATCTAAAACAAAGTTAAATTTTACAGAGAGATCCCTCTCTGAAACTGGAAGGGCTAGATCCCAGTTTTGAAGTGGTTGGGTAAAGTTACCTCTAGTAAAAATTTTCTACATAGAGACAACCTCTAGGAATTTACAGAGCGATAACATAGTGGCAACTCCACTGGGGAACTGAACAAACTTTGTATATCCTACAATTTATTTTCCCTAGACAAATAAAACTTTATTTCTGATGGAATTATAAAGTCTAAACTTATATAGACATAATGTTCAGAGGTTGTTAAAGTTTGTATATATTAGTTAAAAGTTTCTAAAAATAAAATTAAAATTAAAAATTCTGGCTCAAGAGTTTTCACTAGATCTCATCCAGACCTAGAACTTGCAATAGCAATAGACAATACTGAAAAATTACTCATAAAGAAAAATGTTGCAGAGGGTTCTGGGAGTCATAGTCCACTTCATAGGTCCCCTTCTCTCCCAAAGAAGTTGGTTTCCCTTCAAGATCTCGAGTTTGACATACCTTTTGAACAAAGCCTTTTTAGAACAAAATCTAACAACTTTGTAAGTGAAACAGTTTTAGATCAAACCATCCTTCAACCCAGGGCCACTAAAATACTTTCTCCCAGAGTTGACGTTGATCAACGATTTCTCCATGAATTTGACAAGCTAGAATATCTAGTTGCTAATCTTGATCAAGCCTTAGACAAAGCTCACTTTCAGCAGTCATTCGAACTTTCTACCTTGACTATTGTTACATCTTCTATTAAAATTAAACCAGTCCATTCATCTCCTCCCAACCCTTCATCTTCCACAACTTTTGTTACCTCTCCTCCCATCACACAGGTTGTTGTCCAGCCTCCTCCACCAATCATGGCAGCAAGATATGCTCCATTGGTGTTGGTTTCTCCTTTACATGTCATGCCTCGGGATTATCAAACCAGACTCCCTCGGGATTATCAGTTTGATAGTACCGTTCCTCTGAATGCAAAACAACATGTTGAAAAAATGAACAATTATTTTGATTTGCAGGAAGTAGATGAAGCTGATGTATGAGACATTTTGCATAGAGTCTGACTGGAGAAGTCAAAAAGTGGTTCAAAACCTTACGTGTTTCTTCCATCATTGACATTGCTTCTTTTCATTGAAGTTTCCTTGACAGGTGGGAGGTGAAGAAAAATCCTCTCTAGATCTTGTCAGAATATCAGAATATCAGAAGGAACCAAGGAGAGACAGTGTAGGATTACTGCACTCATTTCAACAATCTATATAATGAAATTCTAGCTAATATCAAACCACCTCAAGGTTTGGCATTAATAAAATTCCCCGATGGATTCGATGTTGACATGTCTTATCAACTAAGGGAAAGAAACTCTGCTACTCTGGAAGACATGCAGAAAAGTGTCGTTAGTGTGGAAGAAAATATTTTAGCCAGAAGAGCCAGGCATAGAATAGAAAGGAGGGTCATGATTAAGGAAGAACCTTCCACTTCCTCTTCAGACACCAAACTAGATTCTCTAGCCAGAGCTATGGAGAGAATGATGGAGAGGCTTACCATAACTGACAAAAATCCACCCAGGGAAAACCCAGCCGCTCCTCAGATTTAGAATATGAACTTCAGAAGAAATCCTCCCCAGATCAGGTAGATAGATCTGAGGGATCAAAGAGAATAGAGGGGGCATGATCATCAGATTAGACCACCCCTCCAGGAAAATTATGCTGATGAAGGTGAGGATATAATCGAATAATTGGATGATACTCATATAAACCTAATGGGCATTCAAGACGATGGATACATTTTTGTTATTCAGGAAGAGCATGAGCTCTTCCTCCTTTCACATACAATGGTAAACAAGGAAGTAGAGGAGACAGAACAACAGGCCTTTGAAAATGCTATAATGGAGGTACACAGGTAGTATAACCGGAGAAGCAAGAAGGCAAATGACAACCCTCAAAATAAGGCTTCTGAAACAAAGAAGGCTACTGAAACAAAGAGAATAGTCGAAACTAAGAAAACCTCAATATCCTCTCCCAAGAAAGTCCCTGAGTGGAATAATGTTGAATCTCCTGCAAAAAGAACTCCCGAAATTTTACAAAGAGAAAATCAAATTGAAGTTTCATCAACTAGTCAACCAAGTGCTCCTTCCCATAGAACCCTGATGGATAAACCATAAGTGCGGAGCTTAAGAAAAAGTTCCACTACTTTCAGCCTTGAAGGGGAACTAGATAAACTGAAGATTCACATTCCCCTCTCCACGTTGATGAGCAAGAATTCTTACAGGTCACAAGTGATTAAAGATTTGAGCATCGAACTAGAGATAGGTATGAAGGCCCTGAATGTCGGATCTGCAAATTACTCGGACATGATAAATCTTCCTGATGACCAACCAAAGTTCCTGTTTGGTCCTGAAGTTGATGGTCAAACTGGTAATAGTTTCATGGCCCCTTTTTACATCATCCTAAATATCCACGGCTTGATACTACACAATGATATGTTGGATTCGGGTGCCTCTCACAACCTGATGCCCAAAGATGTGATGGAAAATTTGGGACTTGAGGTCACCAGACCCTACAAGGATTTGCATTCTTTTGACTCTGGCAAGGTCAAATGCATAGGGATAATTAAGGATTTATGCATCACCCTAGCTCAAATCCCAGCAAAGAGTATGGTAATGGATATAGTAGTTGCAAACACTCCACCAAAATACTGTATGTTACTATCAAGATCATGGGGAGCTAAGATGAAAGGAACCCTGCAGATAGATATGTCTTATGCCACCATCCCAGTATTTGAACAATAGAAAAGACTGTACAAAGAAACCTTGATGAAGTATATGGTCAGCAGTCAGGAAAAGCCACACAATTACCCACTATACTCTGCACACTCTGATCTGGATTCTTTCATTCTATACAATGATGGTGATTTGGAAGAACAAATCACTCAGCTGGAAGATGATACACATAATTCGAAAGAGGATAAAGCAATCACTGAGGCAAGAATTGTTGAAACTGTGGAAAGTGAAGAGCTGCCAACAGATTTTTGGAGCATGGATTTCGATGGTGCAGTGAGTAAAGAGGGAGATAGAGCTAGAGTTTGGTTGCATAATCATAGATCAAGGTATTCAGAGAGCCATTCTTACAAACTGAATTTACAATGCACTAACAACATAGCTAAGTATGAAGCTTTGATGCTCAGCCTGAAACTACTGAATAAAGTTGATGCCAAATAGATTATGGTAACGGGTGATTCTGAACTGATTATCAAGCAAATCAAAGGTGAATATGCATCTAAACATCCCAGACTTAAACATCCCAGACTTAGAGCTTATAGAAATGATTCTTTGTATGCTCTTCAATGTTTTACTGAAATCGATTTGCAGGTAATGCCGAGGGGACAAAACATATTAGTAGGTGGGTTGGCCACATCAGCAGCTACCTTCAAAATACCCTTCCATCCCAATCGCAAATAAACAGTGGAAGTGAAGTGCAGACCAATTGTTCTAGACAACATCAGATACTGGCAGGTATTTAGGAATGACGATCAAATTGAAGACTTCCTATAGTGTAAGAATGACTTCAAATGTATAAATATAGATTTAGAGAATGATGATGATGATGTAAATAAATCTATTTCTGAAATTGGTACTGTAAATAACGTAGATTCCGAAGAGTTGAATGAAAATAAATTAGATGTAGATGAATTGAATGAAAATGAGACAGATTATGGTATTCTACAGTTGAAAAATAATGTGTTACCTAGAGGTTTAGTTCTGCTGGAAGACTTGTTCAATTTCAATGATGTAGCCAAAAAATTGAAAATTGAAGCTCATGGTAAAGAGGTTGAAGAGTGCAACATAGGAGTAGAAGAAAAACCCAAGATGATAAAACATTCCAAATCCCTACCCCCCGAGAAAAAACACAAATACATTGAATTGTTTAAGGAATATGTAGATGTGTTTGCTTGGGGTTATGAGGACTTAAAATCCTATTACACAAGTATCATACAACACGAGATTCCCATAAAATAAGAACACAAACATTTTATGCATAAACTTAGAAGAATCAATCCCAAGTTGCTTCCCCTGGTAGAGAAATAAATCAAAAAGATGTATGATGCAAAAATTATAGTCCCCTTGAGATTTTCTAAATGGGTTTCTAACTTAGTTCCTACTAGGAAGAAAACTGGCGAGATCAGACTTTGCATAGATTTCAGAAATCTGAACAAAGTATCCCTCAAAGACAATTACCCTTTGCCCAAAATGGACCACATTTTACAAAAGGTAGTTGGGGCCAATAGGATCTCCTTACTGGATGGTTTCTTGGGCTAAAACCAAGTACTTGTCCATCCAGAAGATCAAGAGAAGACAACATTCACTACACCATTGGGAACCTTAATGTACATGAATATGCCCTTTGGTTTGATGAACGTTGGTGACACTTTCCAAAGAGCAATGAATATTGCTTTTGTGGACGAACTTGGGATATTTATAGTCATATACCTGGATGACATGACTGTCTACTCCAAATATGACGAGGAACACTTGCAGCATCTTAGACACATGTTTGAGAAGTGCATGAAATTTGGGATTTCATTGAATCCTAAGAAAATCCTTTTCCGTTTAGAGGAAGGCAAGTTGTTGGGACACATAATCTCTAAAGATGGAATTAAAATAGACCCCAGCAGAATATAATCCATCCAGAAAGTGGAACACCCTAGGAACATCAAAGAGCTACAATCATTCATTGGAAAAATAAATTTCCTTAGAAGATTCATACCCAACTTGGCCGAACTTCTTAGGAACATCACAAATATGTTGAAAAAAGACACAAAAATCAGATGGAATACTGAGTCCAAACAGTCATTTGAGCAGGTGAAACATGCACTCACCCAAGCCCTGGTTTTGATCAGCCCAAATTACACCAAAGACTTTTATCTTTTCTCTTTTGCATCTGAACACACCATCATAGCAATGTTGTTGCAGAAAAATAGTGAAGGGTACAAACAACCCATATCATTTTTCAGAAAAGATTTGAGAGATGTTGCATTGAACTACAACATTATGGAAAAACACACTTTTTCCCTGGTAAAGGCCATAAAGGATTTTAGAGTCTATATTCTTCATTCTCACACAATTTCATATGTTCCAAATGCAGTGGTAAAGGATATCCTGACTCGGGATAATCCAGATGGTAGGAGAGGAAAATGGATTGTGGTTATTCTAGAATATGACATTGAAATAAAACCTACTAAACTGATCAAAGGACAGGGTTTGACCAAACTAATGGCTGAATCTAATTTGCATGCTCTAGATATTAATTGTTTGGATACAGTTGACGAGAAGGAAGAGAAGGAGACTCCAAATGTAAAAGAGGTATTCTTAAACTCTCCTTGGTACGCATAACTCATTTTTGTACTTCATAACTTACAAGCTCCTCCTGGTTTGACTAAGACCAAAACCAGATTTATTAAACTGAAAGCATTTAAATTTTGTATTCTAGAAGGTAATATTTATTGGAAAGATCCTGGTGGTATATTTCTTAATTTCCTATTAAAAGACGAAGTTGACAGGGTTTTACAGGATTTCCATGCAGGAGACTGTGGTGGACATCTAAGTTGGAATACCACAGCTAACAAAATTCTGAGAGATGGTTTCTACTGGCCTACATTGTTTTCTAATGTTCATCAAAAAGTTACTTCTTTTCATAAATGTCGGGTTTTCAAAGGTAAAAGGAAGCTGCTACCTCTCCCCATGAAACCCATCTCAGTTGAATCCCATTTCCAATAATGGGGTTTAGACTTCATTGGAGAAATACATATGTATTCCTCAGGCCAACGCAAGTGGATCCTCATAGCCACAAACTACTTCATGAAGTGGATCAAGGTTGTGCCATGCAGACAAGCTACTGACTCTGTGATCATTAAATGGATAGAAAATAATAACTTGTCTAGGTTTCGATGCCCCAGAAAAATTATAGACGACCATGAGGCGGCCTTCAGATCCAAAAGACTCATAGAATTTTGCAGCCAACACCACATTACTTTGGGACACTCAACAACTTATTATCCTCAAGGAAATGGGCTAGTTGATTCCTCAAACAAAAGTCTAGTAAACATTCTCAGGAAAACACTGCAAGAAAATAAGAAATCATGGCATAATAAGTTGGTTTTCACGGTCTGGACTGACATAATAATGACCAAAAGATCGATCAGAATGTCTCCATACCAATTGGTGTATGGTACTGAAGAAGTTTTTCCCCTTTCCTTAGGAGTCCTTGTTATGAAACTATTGCAGGAAGTGTAAGTAGATCCAAATGATGTCCAAATGAGGATAAACCAAATGATTCATTTAACGCAGTCCAGAGAAGAGGTATACAACAAAAATCAGGTCATCTAGGAGAACATCAAAAAGATTTTTGATAGAAGGACTAAAGAAGATGATTTTGAGTTAGGCAACTTGGTTCTGAAATGGGGTTCTAGAAATGAGGATAAGGGTAAGAATGGAAAATTTGATAGCTTATGAAAAGGACCTTACACCATTCAAGAATTCATAGGAAATAACTCATTTGTGCTCAAAAACAGTGATGGAACAGACGTTCCAAGTGGACCTGTGAACGACAAGATGCTGAAGCATTATTTTCCACCCCAATAAAGATATCACAAATGCTTTTCCATTGTACATACCATTTTTTTGTTTTTACATTCAGGTTGTGTGTGGGTGATACTGATCATATTGTTGAAGCTCACAGAGAAGGCCCTAAGCCACTGACCAGTGCCACCAAAAAATTCTCAAAACAAAAAACAAATCAAATAGTAGAATAAGCAATGGAGAAAATTTTTACAGACATCAGGAAATAGGTTCTTGGCACCTCGCAAGGAGAGAACCATCCCCAGGTGGAGCCACTATTATAACCTTGTATTTCATAAGATCAAATGGTGACTGGATATTTTTACTCTTGATGTAGTTTGGTTGGAAATAATATTTTATTCTTGCAAATTATTTTCGAAAAGAAAGAAAAAAGAAAAAAGAAAGAAAAGAAAGAAAGAAAGAAAAGAAAAGAAAGAAAAAGAAAAAGAATAAAAGAGGGCACAAAAGAAAATGGATAAAATCCCCATGCAATAACAATGACTTGATCCATACAGTTTAATCATGGTTAAGTCTCTTTGAATTTATGTTGATAGGTTTAGTGAATAAGATTTGGCCAAACTGTTTAATCTTAGCCAATTAGATAGGTTAGGTAGTGAATAAATTTGATCAAACTGTTTAATCTTGATTAAATAGCCCCAGGGTAGAGTAATTTCTTATCCCAACAGTCTAATCTCGGCTAAATGGGTAGGTAGGTAGGATAGAACATAGGCTAGCTAGTTTTTCTTCAATAAAACATGCATGATGATCGATGAAAATTCATGTTTTGGATGTTTGAAGTGTGTTTCCTAACCCCATGGTGAAAAAATGCAAGGGAAGCAGTGCAAAAACCCACAAAAAAAGAACTATCCTAAGTTTTGGCTGCATATTTTGATTCACGCCCGGAAATTAAAAAGTGCACATAGATCTGCGGCTGATATCATAGCGCATAGATCTACGGTCGACAAGATATTCCAGACCCCCCCCCGGACCCTTCTATCTTTAACAATGGGGTAGGGGGGGGGTCTGATATAGACATTAAAGAGGGTCCATAGATCTATGGTTGATCTAATGGCGCTTAGATCGACGACTGACAGGAAATTTTGGGCCCCCCCGACTGTTCTATCTTTAATGGTGGGGGGGGGTCCGATATGGGTGGTTTTTCCCAAAGGGCCCCATCCTTGCATGGCGCAAATACACCACGTCAGACCCCCTCCATTTTAAACCATTTACTGCTTACCCCCCCTCCGACATACTTCCATACCTGCATTGCTTTACCACTGCCGCCTCATGACATCATTCTCCACTATCCCGCCATCTTATGATGTCATGCTCCACTACCTCCTCTTATAAGTCTCGTCTCATTACTCTGCCAGTTTTTTCCCCTCCATTCACCTGTCACATCTCATATCCCTTTCTCCTATCCTCCAGTCACCACCCCCCACGTCATCCTGGCACACCCATCACTCATCCTTTACTTTCCACCTCATATCTCAAGTGATCCGTTGGCCATTTAATATTGGCTAACATCTCTGTTAGCTTGCTGACTTGTCCCCCGCACCCAACAAATACTCGTTTGCCCAATTTTAATCTCGTCTTTTCGATTATCGCATTCTTCACTTTTCCTTCACACCAGAATTTCTTTTTCCCCTATCATTTTTCAGCCAGTAACCAAGATAAAGCCAATCACCTACTAACATTTTTTGTTTCAGTTTGCAGGTACCAGTGGAAATAGATGGTGCCAAAATCTAAGAAATCAGAGGTCAAGGAAAATCATTTCCTCTCGCCTCTTGTCGATCTCGACCGGATACCGCTAGCTAACAAACACTACCTAATCTCAGAGACCAGGTGTGAATTCGACTTTGTCGAATTGCATTCATGGTTTAGGGACACTTTCCTAGATCAAAGTGACGAGATTGGGCTCTGGGAGTCTAATCTCCCCCTGTATCTATTTCCCCAAATCCACCATTTTCTCGAGTTCGTCCTCAAGTTCCAGGTGCATTACCTTCCCGATCAGAGAACCATTGTTTCATCGTCTGGAGAAATCCTTTTCACTATCACACCCGAGGACATTGACCAAATGATGAAAATATCTAGAGTCGAATCCCCCTCTCTTTTCACCATTGAAGTTTTGACTGAAATGTACCAGAATCTGTCTTTTCCCCAGAGACCGAATATTTTTGAGCTTTTTCTCCCACAAGATGCCCAATTCCCCAAGAAAAATCCCCCTTACCATTCCTCCATGTTTTCAGAAAAGGGTAACCAAATCATTTCATCGTTATGTTGTTTGCTCAGTTATTTCTTAGACGAATGGCTAGACGAGCCCATATTGGGGTTCCTATCTATTTTCTCTGTCAAAGAAAAGGCCACCACCTAGCTCGACTACATTAGTTTCCTAGCTAAGAACATGCATGAGAAGCTTTTCAAATTTCCCACAGAGGGCATGTTTCGGTATTCTTCAATACTGGCTTACATGTTCATATTCTTTCAAGAACATAAGTTTCCTTTCCCGATGCAGAAAATGGACCAGGACGACAAACCACAACCTGCCACTTCTTAGACTTCGCTAATCGAAAAAAACTCCACAGAGTTTAGTTTCAAGCAATTTATTGAGCAGTTTTACCACCCAGTGGTAAGCATGCTCAACAGTAGACAAAAGCCGAGGATAAATGAGGAGATCCAAAGAATTTTACTCCTCTCGGACGTCACCAAGACTAGAGACTGGTACCTGTATCAAAATCACACGAAAATCAGAATCTATGGATGTGAGTTGGCTCCTTATAAACTTACCAGATATGTTCCTGTTTGGATATTTGCCTTCAAATACATCAGGCAAATGATAAATTAAGACGACATACATTTTGTAGCTTTGAAGAAGAAACAACATTTGAGAATTAAAGGGAAGATAGGATCCTTTATTTGCAACAGTCGAGCCACTGGGGAAGAGGCAAACAAGCTACTAAAGGATATGAAGTTTGGAACCAGTTTCCCTTGGCACTATGATCTGTGTGGGATTATTGCATTGATGAGATCGAAGAATAAAAATTCCCCATATTCTCATGCACTCAAACCAGAGATCGAGAAATTTGCAAAGCAGATAGAGTGGGAGGTAAACACTCTAGAAGACACAGAACCACAACCCACTCCAACTGTCATCTCACAAACCACTACACCATAGTTACCTAAGGAGAAAAGACTCAGGAAGGATGTCTCACCTTCAGTCACTGAAGTGTCATCAGAAGAGTTCCAAGTTTACACAAAAAGGCCAAAGATCAGTCACAAAAATGGAAAGTCTGGAGAAGAAGAGACCCAATCTACCACAGTGGTCGAAGGAGAGCAATCATCTCTTTTCTCCAGCAACCAGCAAATCACATCTACACCTTCATCCGAGAAACAAACTTACACCTCACTGATAAATCAACCAACTGAAGGAGCTGCAAAGTTGAGTAATTTTGAGAAATATGATATGATTAAGAAGAAAAATGAGAGGCTGACTAGCAACACTTATGCTCAATTATGGAAGCAAACATCAACAACACAGCATAGGTTGCTCTCTTCTTTCGACAAAGAGAATGGGAGAATGTACATGGCCTTTTTGTAGGCACAAGTACCTCATCCAAAGCAAATCGCTGACTACAAAAGATCCACACTTGAATTTGATGCTAAGGATGTACATCCAGCTAACCAGATGGATCTGCATAGGAAGACTGAAGAGATGGTTTTCTCAACATTGGCTAATGCTTCCACTTCTACTGCGAAATTACAGGTTTCTCTAAACAATGTTTAGACCCAATTAAAGATGGAGAAGATATCATCCTTTGCAAAGGATAACATGATTAAGTCCTTAGAAGAATTGGTGCTCAAAATTGGGTATGACCCCTCAAATGTGAAAGTAGCTAAGGAGATGCTCAAGAAAAAGAATGTTGACATAGAATCTTTGAGGAAACAACTAAAGTTGTTTGCTATAGAAGACTCACAAGCTAAAGATATGGTTGAGACAGAAGGTGAGAAGGAGGAGATGCTAAAGTTGATCATGGAACATAATGCACAGATAAAAGAGATGGAAGAAGAGATGGAAAGGGTAGTAAAGGAGAAGGAATAGGAAACACCCATGGAAGTCATCCCACTGAGTGCAGTTCCCCTCACAGGAGTTATCATAGTAACAACTTCAACAACTACCACAGAAGAACTTTCATCAGTCACCCCATTGACAGCCCTAGAAAAATCTATGGAGCTAGCAAGATCAATGGAAGAGATGACCTTACAAGAATCGAAAATAGAAAAGCTAGAAAAATAGATAGAGAATCTCCAGGAGATTCAATCTTCTTTCCAAGATAGCAATATAGAGAGACACACATAATAAAAAATGAAGAAGGAGCTACAACAGCTGCAAAAGCAGACAGTTGTGGGAAAAACACTAGCAGAAGCCAAAGAGACCATTTGGATGGATATCTCCAAATACATAAATGAAATCTGGCCCATGGTGCAAATCATGTTTTAACAACAAGAGTTGGTGTTGAGGAGCAAGCAGGCCATCAACAAGATCAAGGGAGAGTTGGGATAAATTCCCACAAAAGAAAGTGAAATTATCAGGTTTCTCAATTCAAAAACTAAAGAAGAGCTGGAAAACTTGAAGATTGAGGATAGGACGGAGACCATCCTCGAAATCAAGAGAGTTCTGACCAAAAAAGGACTGATGTTGCAACTTGAGGAGAAAGCCCAGATCATGGAGAGCGGAGTTCAGATATTCTTCAACAATATCGAGGCATTACAAAAGAAAGGTCTTCTTGGTTTATTGGTTCTAAATGACAAGTTGATGGCCCTTCCTGACTACAAGCAAACGATTTCCATGGTGGAAAAGGATAGATCCAAATTCTCAGGGATACAGGGAAGCATAATAGGAAAGGCATTCCCAGAATCTCTCTAGTGGGATCTCAATATCCAACATGAAATCAAATACATTTTTATCACCAGACTGACTTTTTCCATATATACCGAGATGGATGAAACCTACCGCAGGTTGCTAAAAGTCACTATCCCAAATAAGAAAGGATGGGAAGAGTTGTGTGAATTGATCGAGTAGAAGATGAGGTGGACATACAAGACAACGTCTAGAACAATAAAAGTCAAGTTGATGACTCACCAACAACTTCCCCCAAAATCAGCATGGAGAATTTGACAGATCATAAGCAATTACTACAATTTAGTATTATGTTATCTAGTTAGTTAGCATTAGATTTTTCCACATCTCGATCATTAATGATAGGATCAATTGTAATATTTTCTATATATACTTCAAATTTCAAAGTATTGAGGGTTGATCTTTACACCCAAGCAAGTTGTAAGCACTGTAATTTTTATCAGAGATCTACCAGTAATAAAAGGACATTTCACAGGATTCCCGTGTGTTAGCTGTTGGTGATGTTTTCCTTTTTTAGTTGAATGGTTTTTCCTATCTTCGTAATCATTTATGTTATCTATATCTGATCGTTTAAAATAAGTTGAAGTTGTAGAATTTATCTTCATATTATCTGTTTCTGGCTTTTAAAGATCTAAATGTTTATATTCTGATGTTATGATTAAGAAATTCGTAAATGCTTCTTGGTTATAATTGATTATCTCATATTTTTTGTTACCCATCATTTACTTTCTAAAGGATCTAACAGTTGCATTATCCTTCCCAGTGAAAGCACCTTATAAAATCTGTTTTTTGATCTCGAACTTTATAAAACAGACCCCATAGCCCAATGGATGTGTAAGAAATATTTCAGCCATTTTTATAAAACAAGCAACACAGTCTCATTTATTTAACTAGCCTGACATCTGAAATCTAAAACAAAGTTAAATTTTACAGAGAGATCCCTCTCTGAAACTGGAAAGGCTAGATCCCAGTTTCGAAGTGGTTGGGTAAAGTTACCTCTAGTAAATTGCTTCTACATAGCGACAACCTCTAGGAATTTACAGAGCGATAACAGAAAACAAGTAGAAACTTGTTCTAACAAGAAATAACACCATCAAGGATTTTTCAACCAATCAAGCATTCAAAGAATACAATAAAATGCAGAGAAGAATCCAAGAAATGATAGAGAGAAAGAGAAATCACTCAAAACTGTCCCGACAAAACAAGCAGCTAGAAAAGACAATTTCACATTTTTGAAAAAGGTTTCAAGCTCCAATCAAGACACGAGGGAGTGATAAGAATAAAAAAACATCAATAACCAATCCAAACAATTTCACAAACCAACCAAAGACTTTGGGTAAAGAGATCTGCAAAATAGGTTGCAAAAGACTAAGAAAAAGAAGGCAAAAACTCTCAAAAAAAAGACTAGCGCTCCCCCAGAAGGGTGCACAGAGTGTTGCAATGCTCCCTAATACACTATAGGGGAGAACTAGTGCTCTGGTATGGCCTATAGGGGGGCATTGGTCTTCCCAGAAACTCAAAAAAAGAGCCAAAAACCATGCAAAAACTCACCCAGAATGCATGAAAATTGGTGAAATTGCTAGTGAAGGTAGGAGAAGGTTAATGGATGATGAAAAACCAAGAATATTTTGGGAAAATGACCTCAAATATAAAATGGAATAGTGCATAGGTATTTGAATTCCTTACAATAGCTTTCGTGCAATCAGATAAAGGAGAAAGTAGTAAATCGACTCCAAATCTCGAAAGAAGAAGAGTGACTCAAATTAAAGAAGAAAGAGATGTCACAAACCCAAAAAAATCATCATGAAATATTATAAATCAAGATATTGGAGGCCAAAAAAAAGACAGACTGGGATGGTGATAACCCTAAGCAGAAAAAGCAGCAAAAATTAGATTTCGAGATCAACTCCTAAAAGAGTTTTGAGAAGAAAAACATTATCGCTTTGGTTTCAAGGGAACTAGAGAATTGCAACGCTCTATGGAAGCCTGCAAGGGAGTGCTAGTTCTCTGGTAGTAGAGGAAGGGGAGTGTTGGACTCTCAGAACTCAAACATTTTCCCATAAATAAAAAAAAGAACTCAAGAAAATCCGAAAATTCAGTGTGTATGGGATGAATCAAAATCCAACAACACATCTAAGAATCAGAAACATAGTATGAAGAAGATATAAAGGTGAGAAAAGGTCGAAAAAATACCAAGGAAGGAAACCAAAACTGAAAGCTTCGGTCCCTAGTGGAGTTGCCAATTTCTATTATAGGAGAATCACCCTGCAGACAAGTGGATTTCCTCTTAGATACTAGACCCCTATAACCAAGACAGAAAGGTGCTAATGTGGACACTGAAATTCCTTTTCATGAATCTAAACTATTCAAGGAAGAAGAAGAAAGAAAGGTAAATACCTTTACCGATGTTTGTCCTTGCTCGATCTAGGTTGATCTTGATCTCCAAGTTATTTAGAAGGTCCTGCAATACAATGAGCAACAACAATGAAACATACTTCATACTCTATCATGATTATCTTCATAATAGATCTATCAAAAGAAACACATTCATGAAACATACACAAACTTAAATGAAACAGCCCAAGCACATATTTATATTAATGAAAACAAAGCAAAGTGATTACAACCATAGATGTAGATGTAGCAGCTTCACTAAGCTCTCTTTGTCCATCTCATTGCTCAAATAATCCACCATCAAAATGAATATGCCTTACTGGTTGTCTCGCTTATGAGATCATAAGTTTGATGCCTCTAAACTGCCATGTGCTTTTACCATGAGAAGGCCTCCTTATATAAGATTGGAGAGACCCAACCACCTTAGATATTCTTGGGATAGGTTGAGGATATTTTTCCTTCAGTTGTGGATCCTCCCTAAGATCCAACCTTGACCTCAGATTCGAATCTAATTGATTTCCAAGATGAAGGGGATTTTTCCCTAATTTTCCCAGAATGGTGTCCTGAGTGTTGCAACACTCCCCCGAAGAGGGGTAGGGAGCATTGGAACTCTCTGATAGTGGGTAGGGGAGCGCTTCCCTTCAAGAATCATTTTTAAGTGGTTTTTTCCATGGCAAATGATTTGTACTCCTCATCAGATGATTTCTCCTTCTTAAACCAGTCTTTGAAGGTGTCTTAAGTGTCCTTATGATGTTGTTAGAGACACAACATAGGCAAGATGACAATATGATGTTTTCAACACTTGAGACACTTGTGACACTGCAACATTTACGACACTTGCTATGACGACAATGGGTCATCATTGAAGTGAGTAATTTTGATGTGTAATAGATTTCCCCCCAAAGTGTGAAGTTAGAAGAGTAATTTTGATGTGTAACAATGGCATAGGGAAGAGAGATAGGGAGAGGGAGATAAGGGGAGAGAGTGAGAAAGAGTGAATGAAAGAGAGAGAAAGTGGTGGGAGAGAGAGAGAGAGAGAGAGAGAGAGAAGTTACAAAGAGAGAGGGGTAG
>JZKD02S2008919.1:107558-123125 GCA_000966675.3 Picea glauca | reverse complement strand
GAGAGAGAGAGAGAGAGAGAGAGAGAGTTACTTATTATTAAGAGGAACTCATGTGTGTTTTTTTTCCTAATAACATAAGTGAGTTTTAGGAATGCATAGAATCTTTAGGAATGTGTGCACACTTCACTTTAGGAACACACAAATTTTTTTGTGAGGGAGTGACAACTCCATCATATGTGGTTGCAGAGTCGGTTTCCTTATATATAGGTTTGAGATGACAAACTTAGTGGTTTGGTCGACAAATACATAAAAACCTTCATTTTTATGAATACCTCTTCATATTTTTATTTTTGAAGTTATTTTTCTATAAGCTACATAATTCAGTTATTGATGGAACTACATACATACATAGAGTCCGCTTTGTAGATTCCAAATATATATATTTTTTAAATTAATAATGCTTACTATTTTTAATCTATTTTTGTCTTGACATAAATCAAAATCCTAGAATGCATACCTCTCTTATTTATGCTATAACGTTTTGTGGGCTTAACTATTTCATAAATAAGTTATATGCTACACTAGATCAACCAATATCTACGATCTAAAAAAAATAAATTATTTTGATCATGTTAAGACCCTTTTAACTTGCACAAACAAAAGGTCTTGTAATTTCAAGGATATATTGACTTTCATAATTTAAAAAATATATAGATAATTAATATTGTAAATTTCTGCCCAAAGGGGTTGGATATAGTGGTGGAAAGCCAAGATTTTTTCACCATTGGGAAAGGTTCAATTCCCATGAGGGCCTAACCTAAAGCCATGGGGGCACCTTGAGGTAGTGGTTGAACATGTGGTTGTACCCAGAGATACTATATTAATTGGTGTTGTGACCCGTGCACACATAAGTGGATCAAATCCCCCCTTCCATGTCCTTCAAATTTTTACTCTGAGGTGTAGGGCAGTCAGTGATGGAGTGTGCTCTTAAGGTACTCCATGATGTTAAAGTCATCAGTTCGAAACCTGCAGGGACAAAAAACTCTTAAGGTACTCTGTGATGTTAAAGTCATCGCTTCGAAACGTGCAGGGACAAAAAATCCAGCCATGTTAAGGGTTGGTGTGGCTCAGTTCAGGTGTGATCCATGGGTGATTTTGATGACTTAGATGACCCTAAGTCATGGTTTCTCAGGACACAGGCTAATCCTGCAAGTCAAGGAAAAACTAGCAAACAAGAAAAATATTATTGTAAATTTCCAAAAAATACACTGCACTAGAAAAATGGGCTCTCTACAATTATGCAAGTTTTTCGAATAAAATTCTATGGTTAAAGTAGTCAATGCCCGCATGAACAAAAACATATGTACCTTATATTTTGTTGGAAAAATAACATACTACTTTTAGAAAAATTCAAATTTCACATAGTTATTCACAATATATATGATTAAAATCTTTATATTCAGAAATCTAATTCAATTTCCTATGTTTCATATTCTTACAACATATTCAAATTCATTGGAAAAATACCTTGAATAATTCCTCCAAGTTGATAAATTGGTGTTTTCCCATGTTTTCATTGCCACTAAAGTGTCATGATAGACCATCATTAGCTTACACATAACCATTAGCTATATTTATTGACTATGAAAGGAACTATGAACTCAGGAAATTTGACTGAAAAAAACTATTCCTTGGAACTAAGACAGACATGTGAAGGTCATAGTTCCTTTTTTAGTCAAAGTTATTTTTTCATAATTCCTTTGGTCATAGTTCTTATCAGTGACGATCTATGACCTCAAGAAATATTCCCTCGAACTGTTACCAACAAACGAAGTTCATATTTATTTTTTCTGTCAAATTTTTGTCATCATAGTTCATGTGGTTATATAGTGCTTGACTGAAAATGGAGCTATGACCACTCGAAATTTGACTGATAGGAACTATTCTGTGGAAATATTATCGATAAATGAGTTCACAATTCCTTTGTTGGTTAACGTTCCTATTAGTCATAGTTCCTAAATAACAAAGAAAATATGACCTTAGGAATTTAGAATAATAGGAACTATTCCCCAGAACTACAATCAACAAATGAAGGACATGTTTCTTTGTCAGTCAAAGTTCCTTCGTCAGAGTTCATGACTGACAAAGGAACTGTGATCTCAAGAAATTTGATTGATAGGAACTATTCCCTAGAAATACAACTGGAAAATCAAGGTGATATTTCCTTTGTTGGTCAAACTTCCTTTACGATAGTTCTCATTAGTGAGAGATATTAATTGAGAAATGAACTATCACCTCAATAACTTTGACTAACATGAATTGTTCCCTAGAACTATGACTGAAAAATGGTTTGTGATGGGAATGTGTATTTTTATAAACAATGATTTGGGAATGTGTATTTTTATTTTGAAATCAACATCCAAAGGATCTTTACAAAATTCTGTGAACTTCACCAAAATGGCTATCAAAAGACAACAACTATGGAGATACTTTGAATGTGTTTGGCCAAGAAGACTAGAACTTTCCCTTGTCAACATCCTATTGGAATTATTCTTCACTTCCTCTACCAAAGAAAAATGAGAACAAGATTTGGACATCGGGTACTACTCTCATTGGATGAAACCCTTAAGTTTTTTATTATAAATAAGTAATATCCTAGTCATGTGCTGAGAAAATTTTCCAAAGCCGAAGGATAATTCAAATTCTAAGTGAATCCCCTATTTCCTCAGTTCAATTAATTTTAAGGAAATTTTTGAAGTTAACAGAGATGACAATTACATTTAAAGGATAAGAAAAGAATTTTATAAAAGAAAAAGATAATGGAATGGAGCTCTTATAGAAATACCTAGAATATCCCACAACAATGTGAAAAGACATATCCAAGATTAAGGTCATTTCATTAAATTATCCCTATTGAAAACTAGCATGTATTTTCACTAGAGTTACAGGTGAGGAATCCATGGAAACCATTCCTCGACTAGCCCTCTATATCCTATATTTTACAATTCATGAAGAAGCAATTTTCAATTGAGGAAAAATCATTTCTTCATAAATATCTACATAGTTATCAAATTTTAAAAGTGAAAAGAAATTCCATATGGAATCTTATTTGATATTTTCTATTACTTTTTGTCATCTATTCAAAGGTTTGAGTATCAATGAAAGGGTGAATTGTTAAATCATTCAAGTTACTATATGGTATCAAGGCTTATGGAGATAAATGTTTAATTACTATTTTTATGAAGTGTGTAATGAATTTGTTTATATTTTCAGAAAACTTTTTTTTCGAGAAAACACTTCCATACTGTCATGAGAAGCATTAAATTTCCTAGAAAAAAAGGGGACTATAGATGATCTATATGGATGTCAGTGGCCTCCCACCTATTCCAATTGGTTTATTTTGGCAGTGTGACAGTTTGTTTCCTAGTTTTTGGGTCCCTGACTTGCGATGCCATTTTGACGCCCTAAACAACGCTTTTGGGGCTCACCACATAAGGATAGAAGACAAACGTGTATTCCTCGGATAGACCTTTCTAATGGTCTGTTCTGTGCCTAAAACGATAATTGTATGAAAAATTTATGACCTCGGGAAGTTGATGTACCAACTTACTCAAACAGGGACCACATGACTTTTGGTGCTTCATCTCCTAGGGTTAAGTTTTTGGATGTCTAGGGTTTTTTACATTCATGTTTATTGTAAAAAGGCCTTAAGAGCCTCATTCTAATCATCTTCTTGTGAATGAATGCAACCGTCACATATTTTCTCAGAGATAAGATGCCACCATTCCAACAAGCTTGTTTTCCACTGCATTTTACAGTTTCATCTTATTTCCTTACTGAATAGAAGATCGGTTTTATTGTATCTCTATTATTATGTGTTAAGCATATTTTAATAATCTATATTCATTTTGTTCTGCTCATAAAATATGGATCAGTGGTATTATAGTGATCTCCTCCTTGTCGTCTTAATGCATGTCCCCAACGAGGTCATGGTACAAAGAATTGGGTCTCGAGCTTGTTTCTCTTGAGGACAAAATATCTCGCATGCCCAAACGACCTCTCAGGGTAGGAGAAAAGAAAGATGACGAGACATGAGATCCTTTCAAAATGTTGATTGAGAAATCCCTCACACAACAGAGGAACGAGATGATGGATAGTTTCGCGCAAATCCTTCGACGATTACCAACAGGCGATGCATCTTCCTCGAGCGGAGGTGTCGCCCCCTTCAAGGTACAAATCAACTTTGATATTCCTATATTTGAAGGTCAGATAGACACATATGTTGTAGACAAGTGGTTGAATCTACTAGAAGGGTATTTTTCTATCCATAACTTTTCAAATAGAGAAAAAATTACTTTTTCACTCCTCAAAGTCGTTCCCCATGTCAAAGATTGGTGGGAAACTTTCTGTGAGAAAAAGGAAACAGAGGAACCCTCATTATTTACAGTCGTGGCCACCTGGGAATCCTTCAGGGATGCTATTAAGGAACAATACTACCCTATCAGAATTTATGATGACTTTTATACCAAATGAACCACACTGTGACAAGAATGAGACCAAGCAGTGCCAGATTTCAAAAATATCTTCCATACCCTGCACACCAAGATGGGTATTTAAGATTCAGAGCGACCTCTGGTGCTCAAGTATCGCGATGCTCTGCATAGACACATATAGACCAAAATGGAATTTTTGGACATATTATCCGTGGGTGCGGCCTATCGATATGTTGTCAAAATTAAGCAGAAGCTCAAACAAAAGACACAAAAATTTGGGCCTAGGAACTCCTCGCAACAAAAACCAAGAAAGGGCGGCTCCAAACTACATAAAAAATGACAGAGCAAATATGGACAATATCAGGAAAACCATTCCAAGCCCCAAGCAAAGGACACCAAAAAGACAAATAAGGATATCGGGAAGTGGTGCAACTTCCATAAGATCCATTGGCATAACACTGTTGATTGTCTCTCAAAGTAGTCATTGGTGGTCGAATTTAAAGCCACTTAATCATATCTGGGTTCTAACTCTAATTCAGAACCAAAAATGGGAAGACAAATCATTTGTGTGGAACCCAATGCCACCGTTGCTACCACCAAGATCCACCTTGGTGAACTAGACGAGCCAGAAGAGGAGAATATATCAAGCATCCCATCAATGTGACCCCAGGCACATTGTTATGCAATGGGCCAATCTACCTCCACTCTCAGTTAGAAAACGAGGAGATCAACAGGAAGATCCAAGAAGTACTCCAGAAGGGGAACATATGTCCCAGATCATCGCCTTGTGGGATCCCAATCATACTAGTGCAAAAGATAGGTGAGACCTGACGACTTTGCATTGCTTACCGAGCCCTAAATAAAATCACAGTCCAGAACTGGTACCCGATTCACTGAATCAACAACCTCCTTGATCAACTCATGGGGTCCAAATACTTCAATAAGATTGATCTGAATTCTGGCTACCACCAAGTCCCAATAGAACAAACAGATGTATGGAAAAAGATCTTTTTGAATGGTTGGTCATGCCCTTTGGTTTGATAAATGCTCCAACAAATTTTATGAGGATGATGGATGATATCCTATGACCTTTCACTAATACTTTTGTAGTGGTGTATCTGGATGACATCCTCATCTACAAAAAGACTTGGGTGGAACACTTGCAGCATATTCAACAGGTATTGCAAACCCTTCGACAACACAAACTATATGAAAACTTAGAAAAATTCTCCTTCGACATGGATAGGGTCCATTACTTAGGCTACATCGTTGATCAACAGGGTGTGCATGTGGATCCAACCAAGATCTAGTTCATCTATGACTGGCCAACCCCAACCACACTCACTGAGCTTCATAGCTTCTTGGGCCTTGACAATTTCTATCGCAAGTTCATGTTGGGATTCTCTCATATCGCATGGGCCCTCAACCGAGTAGCCAGGGGTGGCGGTAAGGAAAAATTTGTGTGGGGTTTGTCCCAAAAACAAGCATTTGATGACTTGAAGCAACATTTATGCTCATCCCCAATACTTTCATTATCAGACCTGCAACATCCCTTTGAGATCGAGACAGATTCTTCAGACTATGTTTTTGGCATCATTATCACACATACATAACCACCTCGTCGCATATCATAGTTAGGCACCATCAGACATTGTCCATAAGTACCCCACTTACGACAAATAAATCTACTGCATTGTGAAATCCTTCCACTAGTAGAGACATTACATTCTGGGGAAGGAGACATTCATTCACACTGATCATGAGCCACTATAGTTCATGCAGACACAAGAAAAATTGCAAAATGAACTCCATAAGAAGTGGCCCACATACCTACAAAAGTTCCACCTCAACATTAAGCATAAAACTGTAAGTAGCAACCAAGTTGTTGATTGTGTCAGTCGACCTCCAGTTGCGGCACTCACCACCATGCTAGACTCTTGTGGCCATGAGACCTTCGGATGGCCCCACCTCTATGAGACAGACCCTGACTTCTCCACCACATACCAAATGCTGGGAGAAAACTCAGTGGTCGCTAATTTCCATCTTTAGGATGGGTTTTTGTGTCATCTTGGCCATCTCTGTGTTCCATAAAGTGAGCATGTGAAGATGATTTGGGAAGCTCAGTACAGTTGGGTGGCAAGACACTTTGGCATCAAAAATATAGTGGCAATGCTGCAAAAACATTTCTACTATCTGAAACGTTGACAGGATGTTGGCAAGTATATCAGGTCCTACACCGCCTATGTTATTTCCAAACCAAACACTAAGAAACATGGCTTGTACACCCCTCTATCTAATCTTGATCAACTGTGGGAATCCATCTAAATGGACTACATGTTGGGCCTACTTTTCGCCAAGAGGGGAAATTACTGTACTTTTGTGGTTGTTCATCACTTTTTTAGGATGGCAATTTTGGTCGTCTGCAAGAAGAACATCACTGGAGAGGCCACTGCCAAGCTCTTCTTTGAACACATCTGGGTACACTTTAGGATCCCACAAACCATTGTCTTAGATCGGGAAAGTTGGTTCCTCCGCACATTCTGGTCAAGCCTCTAGTCGTTTTTGGATACCAAGCTCACCAAATCCACTTCCTTACACCCCCAAACAAATGGCCAAACTGAGGTCATTGATCGGATGATCGTACATATCCTGTGCATGTACAATTCCAAGCACCCCCGCACATGGGATGAAAGTCTTCCCTATTTCTAGCATAGCTACAATCGATCCTTGCATAGCTCAAGTGGCCACAACCCCTTTTAGGTGGGGTTGGGATTCCAACCATTAGGCCCCATGGATGTTGCACTACCCTTGGCGACCACCTCGACTGAATCATCCCCTGCTCCACCAGAAGATGAAAAAGCCACCCGGTTCATTGAGCGGATCCAACACATCCACCAATAGGTTCAAGATATTTTATAGAAGTCCAATTCCAAGTACAAGTAGTTTCATGATCAACACCGGGTGCCACATAAGTTTCAGGTGGGTGACAAAGTTTGGTTGCACTTGCAGAAAGAATGCCTTAAAGGACCCCATTGGAAGCTTCACCCACTTCAGTATGGGCCATATACCATCACAAACATTGTGGGTGACAATGATTTTTTGCTCAACATTCCCCCTTTCCTTGTCCTACACCGAGTCTTCAACGTGGCTCTCCTTCGGCCATATTTCCAACCATTATTGGACACCTTAGAGATAACAGAGAAATTGACACCAACAAATATCAACCATGACTACATGCAAAAAGAATCCATTGATCATATTTTGGACACACAAATCAAGGTCACCCAACTGTAAAGAATCCAACTTTATCAAGTTGTCAATGAAGGGCATCTCTTGCACTAGGGCAAGTGGCTCACTCGGGGCCAAATTCAATAAACATTTCCTCATATAATGGGGTAACTCAATGCAATGGAGAGAATTGTTTCCTAAGGGGAGAGGATTGATCTAGATGGATGTCAGTGGCCTCCCACCTATTCCAACTGGTTCTTTTTGGCAATTCTCTAGTTTGGCAGTTTTTCCTAGTTTTCGGGTCCTTGACTTGCGGGACCATTTTGAGGCCATAAACAACATTTTTAGTGCTTGCCAAAGTTAGAAGTTCCCTATGATGGATAATAAAAAAATGTGTATTCCTCGGATATACCTTTCCAATGGGCTATCATGCACCTAAAACGAAGATCGTATGCAAAATTTACGACCCAGAGAAGTTGATGTACTAACTTACCCAAACGAGGCCCACATGACTTTTGGCGCTTCATCTCCTACGGTTAGGTTTTTGGATGTATGGGGTTTTTAACATTCTTGTTGATTGTAAACATGCCTTCAAAGCCTCATTGTATTCATCTTCTTGCAAATGAGTGCAACTGTCACATCTCTTCTCAGAGATAAGTCGTCACCATTCCATCAAGCTTGTTTTCCACTGCATTTTACAGTTTCATCTTATTTCCTTATTGAACACAAAACCGGTTTTATTGTATCTCAGTTATTCTATGTTAAGCATGTTTTAATAATATGTATTCATTTCTTTCTTCTCATAAAATCTAGATCAATAGAGAATATGGATAATTACAACATTATGAGCATTTATTGTTCTCATGAAAGACCTATTTTTATTCCATATTATATTCTAGATAGATTAACTGTTATTGAGGTTTCAAGGCAGTATAAGTTATGGTTTCATTTATTCCATGAAAAAAGAAGGAAGCAGTTTATTCCACTCCCATGGTGAATTGGTGAAATCTTGTTGAATGGAATCACTAAAATTGATGAATTTGCAATCCATCATGACCAATATAATTTGAATTTTGTAGAGGAAATCAAAGGATTTGGAGACCATATATTTATTGATCATATGACATCAATTGGTTATACTAATTCACTTACCAATACATTCATATTTGGAGAAGAATAATGTGATAGTCATGATCCTTTGACACAATTTATTGAGAAAAGAACATATTATATTGAAACTATTGTGAGCACAGCTGACCGACACATGCATAAGGGAAAAATATCAAATGAAAAAGGTTCTAAATATCCCATTTCCTCACAAAATAATGCCCCACCAAAAAAAAATTCAATTGGAAACATCCCAACAAATAAAGTCTTCAAACAACAATTCCAGTGATGGAGGTGACAAAAACACTATGCATGGGTAAATTGGAAAAAAGACATAAAATTCAAGTTAAAAGAGAAAGGACCAATTCTCAACAAGAAATTGAACAACATGCACCTGGAATTGAATCCTCTCTTGAATATATGGATTTGAAATTTGAAATTAAAAATATTCAATTTTATGATGATGACCAAAGATTACAATAAACTCAACAACTTGCAGCTAAACATTCCATTCAAGAAGAAGTATTTTCAGAAGAAAAAACAATTTTTGTATAGAATGGTTTAGTTTTTCAAACTTTGAGAAATTTGATTCTTGAAATATATTGTTCGAAAAATAAAAGGGGGAAATCACGAACTAAACTTGACCTTAGTAATTTTCCTACATCTAGAATTTCCAAGTTTCACAAGGACACAAGGGATGATCTATATGTTTCAATAGATAATATGGAAGATGATAATGTCAGGATTAAAGATAGAATCAAAGAATTAGAATCTACACTAATGCCACCTCTGATACTCACAACTCTAGTTTCCACAATCCAACCTAGAAAGAGCTCCAACAAAACTGCAGAATCAAGCCTAACGATAAAAGGGACATGGAGTTTACTTTCTGTGACCAGGAATTATGTTGAATAAAGTATTACGAAAAGAATGTATATTATCTTAGAAACCTAAGACTTGGCAAATAACTTTGTTTCTCTTGGTTCCAAAGTTCAAAATACCAGGGATTATTTATAGGCTAACTTAACAAATGATAAATGGTTTTATAAGGATGCACTCTCTACATTTGTTCAAAATATTTTAGGGATGACTGAATACCAAACAAAACAAGAATATTTTCCCTCTCTGACTTGTGTCAAACAATCGAAGGCATGTTGGATAAAAATGTTCAATATATTAAGAGAATTATTAGGTGATTTAAATGCTTTAAGTAGAAAAAACGTTGAAGCTTATTCTAAGTTGACATAGTTATACCTTGTTGGTACTACTATTGAAGTACAATATCCACAGCTAATTGTGAATTCAATTCTTCAAACAAGACAACAATTTGAAGAACATGTTGAAATATTGAAAGAATTTTTAGCATAAAAATTCAACAACATGGTTGAATATACAAAACAAGACATTGAAGGTTGGCATGTTGAGCATGAAATAAAAATGAAGACATCAAAATTACATTACAACAAATTTCAATTGAGTATAGATAAATTGAAGGTACCTTCTTTGATATGAAAGCTATATGTGATTATATTGAAAAATGATTAGAATCATCCTTAATCAACATTATCGAAGAGAATCAAACAAAAGAAGTTGGTACCAGTGAAGAAACTATTGCTAGACAAAATATAATAGAAACAATGGCCGAAAAATAACATGGAGATTCCATTACAATAAGTCCTATTTTATCACATCCTTATCTCTGTCCTTTTAGAATTCATCCAATTATATTTTATTTTAGTAGAAAAAATATAACTGAATTATGATTGTTCCCTTTATCTTATTTTTCAGGTCTTGCTTTTCTTACACCGAGTTCACATTCCACTCTTATCTTCTTTTACTTTATATTTATGATCCATGGGATCCCCAATCCCAGTCTATTGGATGAATGCTTTTAGTTGTATAAGACTCTTAAAGACACATTATTTTTTAGAAATACAAGAGAGTTGTTTCAAGGTTAATTTTAATTGTATCTTTGAACTTTGAGCATTCGAGTAAAAGATATTTGAAGTTGACCTATCAAAATCTCATTTTGATCTTAATAGAAAGACTCTTTTAAAGTTCTCTTTAATTTGAGACATCCACTTTCCTTTCCATGAACGTGTCTTCCCATAAATGTGATAACAAATATTTAATATTGTAATGGATGTGAGATTTGTGTTATGATTTTCTTGTTTCTGCAACAATATTTTTTGAGTGGGTTCCTGGTCACTTTCTCAAGAAATTTTCTTATGTTTGTATTTTATATCATTAAAAATATATTTTTTGTTCTATTTGATTAATAAAGATTTGGATTTTGTTGATTAACATTCTCCTATATTTATGTTTTTCCTGGAGAATTTTCAAGATAAATATTTAAAAAATTAAATAGAAGTACCAACTCTATAAAAATGAAGGGGGATTCCATCCTCATGAGGTTATTGTTTCAATCTTAACCAATTCAAACATCGACATTGTTGGTGAACATACTAGGGACAAAATAAAAAAGTTGGTTTTACACCATAATTATTTATGACTTAGCCTCAACCTAACCAACCCCAGTTGAAAATGGGATTAGGAAATCAGACAAGCATTTTGCATCAATTATATGATCTAGTGCTGAAAATAACCCAAAATCATGAACAAATTGAAAGATCTTGGCAAACTCTCACCTGTGAAGAAGAAAGAGAGATTGAAAAAAGACAAATACAAATAAGGAAAGATAGGGATTGAAACTAGAAAAATACAAGGGTCCAATAACGAGGAGAAAAAGAAAAAAACTTGGAAAAATTGAAGAACATTCAATTGTTAAAGAAGAAAAAGATAAAATCATGGCTGATAGAAAAGAAAGAAATCAATACCCTCATGATAATCCTGAAGAAAGAAGACAAATAATTCCACAGAGAAGGGTTATAAATATCCCTTTAAATATTTACAGTGAGAAACATCAATTTCCAACCCTCCCACAAGGGTTATTACCAACATTCCCATGAGATGGATCAATTGATCCAAACAAACATATGGAAAAACTTTTGATCCTTTGTGAAATTCATCTGGTTGAACATGATGATGTAATGGTCCTATTTTTTCTTCAAGCGTTGACAGACCAAGCCCATGAATGGTATATGTATGTTCTAGTAAATTCAATTAATAATTTTGATGATTGAGAGAGAATATTTCTAACCATGTATGCTCCTCCGAAAGCATATCATACTTTAATCATAGAATTCACCCAAAATTAAAAAGGGTGATATTTTAATTTTCAATTTTTAAGAACATTTAATAAAATATAAGAAAATCAGAGACCAAATGATCCAGTCATACTTGGATGCTACAAAAATGCAATTCCTTCAAATGTCAATTTTTCCATTAGAGCTTCACAAATTGAGGATTTAAATGGAGTAATGAATAAAGAAAAAAAAAATGGAAGAGATTGTGTTGGATATTGATGCAAATTGAGATATTATTCTTGGTATATTTCAAAGAGAAATGGATACAGTCAGTATCTTGGATCAAGGAGCCTCATATTCAAGAAGAGTTGGATATAAAAGAACATGGAACACTGAAGATAATTGGTGGAGGGATACTCAAAGGATTAATTCCTAATGTAAAAAATGATCCACGAATGATGCAAGAGACTAAGAAAATAATGGAAATAGAACATATGAATAGAACCATCAGAGAAATGAAAAATGAAGTGGAAAGATTAAGGAGAAATGATAATTTTCTTCCAAATCCAAGAATTCATATTTAGGAACAAGGGAGAAATCCAATTCAAGAACAAAGGATCAGAAGTGATGGTACCATTGATGAATTCAGACAAAGGGAACTAAGAATTCCAAATCCAAACATTGTAGTATTAGAATATGTTTTTGAATATCAAAACATTGATGAAGAGGTTGATTTCATTCAAGAAGAAATTATTGAATCTATATAGACTGTTGAATGCAAGTCATCCATGTATATATTTGATGAGAATGAAGAGAACAATATATCACAAGATGACATTGTGAAAGCAATAGTAGAAGCATATAAAATCAAAATAAAAGACAATATAGAAAAGGGAAAAGAAAAATTAATTGCAGATAAAGAAAAAGAAAATTCAAGAGCAAATATTTTAGAAACAAACAAGCAACAATTAGTTGCAATTCAATCTAAGAATCCTCCATGGATGATATATAATGTAAAATATGATTTGTCAAAATTAAGGATTAATTTTCCATTTATGGAAGTTGTGAAAATTCCCTAGCAAAGGAAAAATGTACTTAAAATTTTAGATGAACCCAATCATAGAATGGAAGTTGTTGCATCAAGCTCAAAACAACAACAAAATAATTCAACATGTAGAATGAAAGGTAAAATCCCACCTTTTTATATCACGATAGAAAATCATGATGTTGTTCCTCATAATTGCATGATTGATACAAGAGCTACAAACAATATCGTGACATTATCAGTCATGTAAGCACTTGGGATGGGTTGTACCAAGTACTTTGAAACTGGGGAGAGTATTTATGCCATTGATTCAAGAAAATTTCAGGCAAATGGATAAATTAAATATTTTTATGCTTGGATAATTTCTACCCCACATATCACAACTGTAAATTCACAATTACATTGGTTGATATTTCTTTGTCTTATGGAGTGGTCCTTGGTAGAGATTAGTTTGCATTAATTGGATGATATATCATGAATGATGGGAGTTGCATGATGTTACCTAATAAATATGGAACAATGTTGAGGGTTCCATGTGAACCAAGAAAACCATTCTCTTTTAAGAAAACAAATAATGAATTAATGCAAGGTTATGTCAATGTGAGTATAGGGAATTATGTCATGCTAGTCCTAGAAAAGTCAGATATCCCCCCCCCCAAAAAAAAAAAGAATTTTATTTTAAAGTATTTTGGAGAATGTCTTTTGACGGTGTATGTTCTAGTTCAGGGAGTGGTGTTGGGATTGTGCTCAAAGGCCCTGATTCAATAATACATCCACACGCCCTTAGATTGAAAATTCCTTGTATGAATAAAGAAGCAGAATATGAGGCATTGATCCAAGGGATGATTTTGGCATTAGAAATGAAAATTGAAATTTTGATTATAACTGGTGACTCTAAAATAGTTATAAATCATAATACTAGAAAATATAAGATAAAAAAAGAAAAAGTGAAATTGTACGGAAAAAGAGTAAATGAACTAATGGATTATTTTAGTTCATTTAATACATGTTTCGTCCCAAGAGAAATGAATCATAAAGTAATTTCTTTAGCACTTGCTGCATCATTATTTAATCCCGATGATTTTCAAAACAAGAATACTTTTCAAGTGAAAAGAACCTTTAGGTCCTTAGTTCCTGACAACTAGGAATATCTTCAACTATTTGAGAATGATGAATAGTTGAATCATTTTCTTTCCAATGCATGTCAAACTGAAGAAAGTATTGTATTAATTTCAATAAGTTGTGTCAAATATGAATCTGTTTTTACAGGAGATGATAAGACCCAAGATCTGAAAGAAGAATAATTTACATGAAAGATACAAAAAACTCAAAATATGAACATCAGAAATTAAAGATATCCAAAATATGTGAATCTTGGAATTGATTGCACACCAAGAGAAGTTGATCAATATACTACTTTTTTTAAAGAATATTTTGATATTTTTGCATGGATCTATGATGATATTAAATCTTATGATAAATCAATATTCCATCATATCATAGAAATAAAATAAGGGACAAATCCATTTAAACAAAAAATTAGAATAGTAAACCCCATATTGAATCCCTTAGTGAAAACAGAACTTGAAAATTTGAGAAAATTTGGAATAATTTTCCCAATCAAACATTCAGAGTGGCTCTTCAATATAATAATTTTAAGGAAGAAAAGTGGAGAAATTCAATTATCTATTGACTTTCAAGATTTAAAAAAATTCAATTATAAAAGATAATTATCCTCTTCCAAACATGGAAATGTTACTCCAACAAGTTATTGGCTCAACTCTCATGTCCATGTTAGATGGTTTCTTAAGGTATAATCAGGTCCTTATTGTAGAAGTAGATAGGTTGAAAACTTCTTTCATCACACCATGGGAGACACATGCATATGTTTGCATGCCATTTGGTTTGAAAAATGCTAGAGAAACTTTTTAGAGGACCGTGGATCATGCCTTTCAATATCTAATTGGGAAATTCATTGTTGATTACCAAGATGATATCACTATTTATTCCAAGATAAGAGAAAACCATTTCGGCCATCTAAGAGAAGTATTTGAGCAATGCAAAATATATGGAATTTATCTAAATCCCAAGAAGTGTTTATTTGAAATCTATCAAGGGAAATTATTTGGACATATAGTCAGCAAGGAAGGAATCTATATTGATCCTGAAAGAGTAAAGGCCATTAATGAATTAAATACACCAAGACAAAAAAGGGAGTTCAATCATTTTTTGGCAAGATAAATTTTGTTAGAAGATTTGTCCCAGATTATGCAACGATTTTCAAACCAATAAACACTTTTTAAAAGAAGGATCACATATTTGAATGGACCCAGGAAATACAAAAATAATTCACAAACATCAAGCATGCAATCACCACAACACCTGTATTGATCAGTCCTGATTTTAGTAAATATTTCATTATATATATTTTTTCTTCCGAAGAAACTATTCCTTCCATTCTCACACAAATAAATATAAAAGGAGAAGAAACACTTGTTGGATTACTGAGAGGGGGGGGTGAATCAGTAATAACGTAATTATAATCCTTTTTCTTCAAATGTTATATCAATGTAGAATTATTATCCAATAATGAGCAGTAAGAAATAAA
>JZKD02S2008919.1:77836-107548 GCA_000966675.3 Picea glauca | reverse complement strand
TTAGGGTTTTGGATGCCGTTGGCTCCTATATGTATATTGTATTGTAAACAATGTAACACAATGTATGAATATAATATATGTTGGTTTTCTCGGTTTGGGTTTCCAGGTGAAAAATATCTTTGTAATGTTTGTATTTGCCATTGTATCTTTTCTGTTCTTTTCTGAATATCAGTTTGCAGTAGATGTTGTACAAGGTTAGAATTTACAGTTACCCATCAAACAAACTTGGGTCCATTACCCAAACCTGGGGTCTCCAACTTCTCATGGTCATAACTCTCTAACCATGAGGAATTATGTGACGTTCCACATACCACTGGAAATGACATGATAAGCACTATCCATATAGGATATTTTCCCTGACAAATTCACTTTCCTTCATCTCATTATTTCACAATTAAGCATGGGTTCTCTTACTCCACAAAGCGTCTTCCTATGAGGGCTTTCACCATAAGGGGACCACTTTGGAGTTCATCCATATTTACTTCTTATCAACCATCACAAAACAATAATGAGTCATATTTACATCAAATAATATTGGGTCCATTACCCAAACCTTTGTGCTATAGGGATTTCTTCAAGGGTTGACATCAATGACAACCAACCTTAATCAACAGCACCAATAAACTTCATGAACAAAACTCTTTATGACTATGAATTGAAGTACTCAGAAATAAAGAAACAAGCTCTTTCTTTAGTCAAAGTAGTGGCTCATTTCAGAACCTATATTCTTTCTTCCTATATCATTGCATATGTTCCTACCTCTCCTATGTAAATTTTCTTCTTAGTCAACAACTAAGATAAGGGAAGTGGGAAAATTGTCTAGAAAAAATTCATGAGTATGACATTGTGCTCAAGCCAATGAAAGTAGTCATAGGACATGGGTTCTATAATCTTAATGATGGAACTAATTATTTAAATGGGACCATATCAATTTCAAGGGAATCATATACATTACCTCCTGAATGGTATAAGGATGATTTTTTTTTATATTTTAAATGAGGCCAATTCCCAAATGGAATGTCACCAAGAGAAAGGAGTGCACTAGAACTGAAATGAAAATCAATATGTATTGGTTGCAAAAATTTTGATGGAATTATTTTAATATTTGTTGGTCCAACAAAGGCTCAAAAACTAATGAAAGAATTTCATGAAGCAATTTGTGGTGGTCACTTTGAACCCAAAATTATTTCACATAGAATAATGAGAGTCAAATATTATTGGCCAACTATTTTCAGAGATTCACATTCGATGATAAGAAAATGTATTTCTTGTAAAACATTGTTGAGTTTTGTATCTTCGGGAAGGTATTCTCACGTGAACCTTGAAATTTGGAATATGATAATCATCGTGGGCACCACATCACACTTTTGATTTGGTGAAAATCCCCTTGGATTTGATAGGGATATTCATGGGTCTGGTGATGGTCTTTGTGGTCTTGTGTTGGGGCTTCACACGCACAAATAAAGTCTAATTTGATGTTGACTTGTGGAGGGGTTTCTATGTTGACCCTTAAGGACTTTATATAAAGGAGAGAGGTCATTATGACATTACATATCATGTAGAGTGTGTGAATACATGATGGATCTAGCATAAGTGAGTTTGAACTTGTGCTATGAGGCTTTGATTTCAGCAAAGGGAAATTCTACAAGGGGAACAAATATGGCCTAAGGTTGAGGACTCTCTATTTTTTTTTCTTGGCAAGGAAAGGCACACCTTGCATGTGGGAGAGAGAAACAACCTCAGATGGAATATATTGTATGAAGTGGAGCAAGCCATATGAAGTGTCGATATAGTTTTTCGCATGTACATAGGTTGCAGTGGGAATAGTTGCATACGTATGCGGGTTTTTGTAGAAACAATCATGTACATCCTTTGATCTAGGTGGATATCAGTGTCCACCCACCTATTCCACTGGCTTGAAAAACAATTTTCCACCTTGACAGTTTTTCGATAGTTTTTTGGGTTCCAAACTTCTAGGGTCGTTTTGAGGCCCTAAACTATGTTTTTTGGCGATTTGGGGCCCAAGAGACTACCGATAGCATTGACTTGGGCCACTTGAAAATTGTTCTTCTCAATTATACCTTTCCAATGGGATATCATGCACAAAAAATGGAGATCGTATGCAAAAGTTATGACCCCGAGAAGTTGATGTACTAACTTACCTAAATGGGGCCCACATGACTTTTGGCGCTTCATCTCCTAGGGTTAGGTTTTTGGATGTCTTTGGTTTTTGATATTACTGTTTATTGTGAAAATCCTTTAGAGCCTAATTGTAACCATCTTCTTGTGAATGAGAACAACTGTCACATCTCTTCTCAAAGATAAGACACCACCATTCCAACAAGCTTGTTTTCCGCTACATTTTACAGTTTCATCTTATTTCTTTATTGAATAGAAAACTAGTTTTATTGTATCTTTGTTATTTTGTGCTAAGCATATTTTAATAATCTGTATTCATTTTGTTCTGCTCATAAAATCCGGATCAGTGGTATCAGAGCAGTCTTCTCCTTATCATCTTAATGCATGTCCCCAATGAGGTCAGGGTACAAAGAATTGGGTCTCGAGTTTGTTTCTCTTGAGGACAAAAGATCTTGCATTCAAAAGAGACCTCTCATGGAAGGAGAAAAGAAAGATTACAGGAAAGGATATCCTTTCAAAATGTTTCTTGAGGAATCCCTCATGCAATAGAGGAACGAGATGATGGATAGTTTAAATCCTTCGGCGGCTACCAACAGGCGACACATCTTCCTCAAGCGTAGGAACCACCCCCGTCAAAGTACAAATCAACTTCTATATTCCTATATTTGAAGGTCAGATAGACACATATGTTGTAGAAAAGTGGTTGAATCTACTAGAAGGGTATTTTTCTGTCCATGACTTTTTGAATAGAGAAAATATTACTTTTGCGCTCCTCAAATCCATCGACCATGTCAAAGATTGGTGGGAAAATTTCTGTGGGAAAAAGGAAATAGAGGAACCCTCATTATTTACAGTCACATCCACCTGGGAATCCTTTAGGGATTTGATTAAGAAACAATATTTCCATGTCAGAAGTTATGATGACTTGTATACCAAATGGACCACACTGCGGCAATAAAGAGACCAAGCAGTGCTAGAGTTCACAAATATATTCCATACCTTACGCACCAAAGTGGGTATAAAATATTCAATGTGACATCTGGTGCTCAAGTATCATGGTGTTGTGCATATATACATCTAGACCAAAATGGAATTTATGGGAATATTTTCCTTGGGCATGGCCTACCGATATGTCATCAAAATTGAGCAGAATCTCAAACAAAAGATGCAGAAATTTGGGCCTAGGAACTCCTCACAGCAACATCTAGGAAAGGGCAGCCCCAACCCACAAAAAAAAGGACAGAGAAAATATGGGCAGTATCAGGATAAACAGTCCAGGCCACAAGAAAAAGACATCAGAAAGATAAAGAAAGATACTGGGAAGTGGTGTGACTTCCATAAGTTCCCTTGGCATAACATTACTGACTACCACTCAAAGCAGTCACTGGTGGTCGAAGTGAAAGCCTTTGAATCAGATGTGGCTTCTCACTCTGAGTCAAAACCAGAAAGGGGAAGATGGATCATTGATGCGGAACCCAGTGCCACCGTTGCTACCACCAAGCTCCATCTTGGTGAACCAGACGAGCCATTATAAGGAGAGTACCTCTTCCATTCATAGATGTGGGTAAAATGCACCCCTCTACACTTCATTGTTGATAGAGGTAGCCAGAAGAACCTCATATCAGTAGAGGTCATCAAGTGGCTAGCCCTGCCAACAATGATGCACCCACAACCCTAAACCATTGGATGGCTCTGCCAAGGAGGTGATCTTTGTGTCAGCCAACAATGTCGATTGTCATACAACATCAAATCCTTCAAAGATGGGGTATTGTGTCATTTTTCTCCTCTCAAAGTTCGTAATGTTCTTTTGGGCCAACCTTATTTATGGAAACATCATGTTGTATATGAGTCGAGGCCTCGTAGTGTTATTATTACTTTGAACAGGAAATTTTAGAGGTTACCCAAGGCAGTCCCTCCTAGTGATATTTCCTTGATATCTACCAAGAAATGTAGGAAAGTCATCTCTTAGACCAAGAAATTTGTCTTCTTCGTGATTCACTCTCAGAGTGAGAGAAAGGTTGCAGCCACATCTCGAGCCTCTGCGATCGATCTCTCCACACAACAGAAGCAAGTAGATAAGGTCATGGAAAAATACTCAGATATCTTCTCCTCTCCTACCAGGGTACCTCTACACTATCAGGTCAAGCATCCCATTGATCTGGCCCCAGGCGCACCGCTAGCCAATGGGCCAATCTACCACCACTCTCTCTTAGAAAACAAGGAGATCAAGAGGCAGATCCAAGAACTAATCCACAAGGGGCACATCTGTCCTAGTTCATCACCTTGTGGGAGCCCAATCATGTTTGTTCTGAATAAATACGAGACCTAGTGACTTTGGATTGATTACCGGGACCTGAATAAAATCACAATCTCAAACTGATACCCAATTCCCTGAATTGATGACCTCCTTGATCAACTCACAGAGGACAAAAAATTCAGTAATATTGATGTAAAGTCTGGCTACCACAAGGTCCCAATAGAACATGCAGATGTATGGAAGACTGCCTTCAAGTAAAAAGAAGGTCTTTTTGAATGGCTCGTCATGCTCTTTGGTTTGATAAATTCTTCAACAAATTTTATGAGGATGATGGATGATATCCTACAACCTTTCACCAATAATTTTTTAGTGGTGTATCTAGATGACATCTTCATCTACAACAAGACTTGGGTGGAACACTTGCAACATATTCAGCAGGTTCTGCACACCTTGCGGCAACAAAAACTATATGCAAACTTGGAAAAATGCTCCTTCGACATGGACAGGGTCCATTACTTAGGATACATTGTTGATCATCATGGTGTGCATGTGGATCCAACCAATATCCAGGTCATCCATCACTAGAAAGACACAATCGCACTCACTGAACTTCAGAGCTTCTTGGTCCTTGCCAATTTCTATCATAGGTTCATGCTGGGATTCTCTCATATCACATGGGCCCTCATCCAAGTAACTAGGGGTGGCGATAAGGAAAAATTTATGTAGGGCATGTCCCAAGAACAAGCTTTTGATAACTTGAAGAAGCATGTGTTATCATACCTGGTACTTTCATTACCAGACTTGTAGAATCCCTTTGAGATTGAGATAGATGCTTTAGACTATGTTGTGGGAGACGTTCTCACTCAACAAAACCACCCCGTGGAATATCATAGTGAAACACTATCAAATGTTGTCCATAATTACCCTAATTACGACAAAGAAATGTAATCAATTGTGCAAGCCTTCCAACATTGGAGACATTACATTCTTGGGAAGGAGACAGTCATCCACATTGATCACAAGCCACTATAGTTCATGCAAACCTAAGGAAAATTGCAGAATGACTTCCATCAGAAGTGTTCAACATACTTACAACAGTTGCACCTAAACATCAAGTAAAAAATAGGAAGTACCAATTGAGTTTATCACTGCCTCAGCCGATCTCCATTCGGGGCACTCTCCACGGTGCTAGACTCTTGAGGTCACGAGACCTCTAGATGTCCCCACCTCTATGAGATAGACCCTGACTTCTCCACCACCTACCAATTGTTGGGTGCCAACTTAGTGGTTTCTAACTTCCATCTTCAAGACGGGTTGTTGTGTCATCTATTCCATCTCTGTGTTCCATCAAGCAACTGCACGAGGCTGATTTGGGAAGCTTACTACAGTTGGGTGGTAGGAAACTTTAGCATCGAAAATATAGTGGAAGTGTTCCAAAAACGTTTCTACTAGCCAAAAATTTGACAGGATGTTGGTAAGTATATCAGGTCTTGCACCGCCTGTGCTATTTCCATACTGACCACTAAGAAACATGGTGTGTACACCCCTCTTCCTACTCCTAACAGGTCATGGGAATATATCTCAGTGGACTACATGTCGAGCCTCTCATCCACCAAGAGGGGAAATGATTGTGTTTTTTTGGTTGTTGATCTCTTTTCCAAGATGGCAATTCTAGCCGCCTACAAGAAGAACATCATAGTAGAAGCCACTGCCAAACTCTTCTTTGAACGAGTATGGATACATTTTGGGATCCCAAAAACCATTATCTCAGACCATGATATTTGGTTCCTCAACTCATTCTAGTCACTGTTTGATACCAAGATCACCAAATCCACTGCCTTCCACCCCTAGACATATGGCTAAACTGAGGTCGTCAATCAGATGGTCGTACATATCTTGCGCATGTACAATTCAAAACACCCTCTCACATGGGATGAGAGTCTTCTTTATGTCCAACATACCTATAACTGAGCTATGCATAGCTCAACTGGCCACAGCCCCTTTCAGGTGGGGTTGGGATTCCAACCATTGGGCTCCATGGATGTTGCACTACTCATAGAGACCATCTCAGTCGAATCATCCCCTGCTCCACCAGAAGATGGAAAATCCACCTGGTTCATTGAGTGGATCCAACACATCTGCCAACAAGTTTAGGATATTCTACATAAGTCTAATTCCAAGTACAAACAAGGCCATGATCAACAATCGAGTGCCGCATAAGTTTTAGGTGGGCAACAAAGTTTTGTTGAATTTGTAAAAAGAACGCCTTACAGGGCCCCATCAGAAGCTTATACCACTCTGTTATGGGTCATACACCATCACCAAGGTTGTGGGTAACAATTCTTTTGTGCACAACATTCCTCCCTTCCTTGGTCTGCATCTAGTCTCCAATGTAGCTCTCCTTCGGCCATATTTCCCACCATCATTGGACACCTCAGAGATAGCAGAGGAGTTGACACCAATAGAGCTCAACCCTGATTTCATGCAACTGGAATCCATTGATCATATTTTAGACACACATATCAAGGGCACTTGACAACAAAGGATCCATATTTATCAAGTCGTCAAACAGGGCAGCTCCTGCACCAAGGCAAGTGGCTCACCCGGGGAAAAATTCAACAGAACTTTCCTCATCAAATGGGGGAAATCAATGCAATGGAGACCATTTCTTCCTAATGATAGATTATTGATCCAGGTGGATATTGATGGCCATCCACCTATTCCACTGGCTCTAAAAATAGTTTTCCACCTTGGCAGTTTTTCGACAGTTTTTCAGGTTCCAAATTTTTGGGGTCGTTTTGAGGCCCTAAACGACATTTGTTGGGGATTTTCAGCCCAAGTGATTTCCAGAGGCTTTGAATTAGGCCAGTTGAAATTTTTTCTTCTCGGTTAGACCTTTCCAACAGGCTATCGTGTGCCTAAAATGGAGATCGTATGCAAAAGTTACGACCCTGGGAAGTTGATGTACTAACTTACCCAAACGGGGCCCACATGAATTTTGGTGCTTCATCTCCTAGGGTTAGGTTTTTGGATGTCTAAGGTTTTTAACATTCTTGTTTATTGTAAAATGTCTTCAGAGCCTCATTATAACCATCTTCTTTTGAATGGGAGAAACCATCACATCTCTTCTCAGAGATAAGCCAACACCATTCCAACAAGCTTGTTTTCCGCTGCATTTTACAGTTTCATCTTGTTTCCTTATTGAATAGAAAACCAGTTTTACTGTATCTCTATTATTTTGTGTTCAACATATTTTAATAATATGTATTCATTTCGTTCTGATCATAAAATCCGGATCATCCTTACGATTTGAGGAGTTATGGTCTCATGAAGTTGGAATCCCTGAAGAATTGTTAAAAATCCCTAAACAGTTACAAAGTCATTAATTAAGGGAAAAGTGGTTGTAAAAAAAAAGTACAGGTTGACCCTAAAATTTAGGAAAAGGGAAAAACAATTATAACCCTAAAATGAGGAAAAAGTGTAAAACAATTATGACCCTAAAGTTAGGAAAAAGGATAAAACAATTATGACCCTAAAGCAAAGTAGTTATGACCCTAAAAATAGGAAAATGGGTAAAACAATTATTATATGTTGTGGAAAACAACATCTCCCCTTAAATTTTTATAAAATTAAAGGGGCCCCCATTTGATTTTATTATGGACATTCCCTTTATCTTTGATTGTTTTGGCTTTCTTATTTAAGTTTCAATATAACCATGTAAATATTTTTCCATTTAGGTGGTCGGATTAGTTTCCATTGGACATTATTATACCACAAAAACTTGATTAATTATTGAAAGTAATTTTAATGTGAATTCATCACATTCACTTTGATTCAAAATATAATTATAAGGAATATTTTTATATCATTCAATAATTAACATGTGATTCTAAAATATATATGATTTGACTACATAGAATCTAATCTTGCTCCTAATTGCAATTATTATGACGATTTTTAAGCTTAGGTGTTTGAATTTTATTTTGAGTGAAATGGACTCTCTATATTTAATATACACGTATCCATTCTTTCTCTTAGAAATACAAGCATCTTAGTCATATCATATAAGTCTTACCTTAAATATTAAATTTTCATTATGAATAAATGTTGTGATTTCAATTGGTTAAATTTGTCGACAATTGAGTGATTATTAAATATTATGGAGTTAATTTCCTCAAATTTTAAAAATATCCCCAAAAACCAAAATATAATTCCCCTTTTGGTATGCAGGTATTTTTATTTAGAAGGTGTGATATGAATTTGATTTGATTCTATCAATTGATTTTTCTTAACTAAGAGTTGAAGATTTTGTAGCTTCTTTTTTAATAAATATTAGTTATTAATTTAATTTGTTTTTGTTACAAGTGTCCATTACAGAAATGCAACTAAAATTCAATTTCCAAATATGCCAAAATAATCTATTTAGTTGGAATTCTTCATCTCTATAGGGAGAAATACTTATGCAAGAAAAAGTTGAGAATCCCCAATTAGTTCACAGGAGGTGAACTTACAGCTTCAATTCTGAGCAACCAATGAGGAATCTCACAAAATGGATGAAAACCCACTTGCCGAACAATCCTACTTACCCTTCATATGACCCTTTTTCTCAGAAAGTGAATCATGTGAGAAATTATGATCTAAATGAAACTACATTTTCCAGAGTTGTTCTTGTGGTCAGTCTTTTGGAGGAGAACTTCGAGCATTATTTCAAAGAAAATGCTGAGGAATTTCACAAAACAACCAAAAAACCACTTTAAAAATATGATTGTTTACCTCTAAGTTGGGTCATTTTCTCAAAAGTGGAAATATATGAGAGATATGCTTGATTATTCAAAAGAAATTTTCTCATAAATCATGTAGTGACCGGTTTCTAAATTTTCCATGGATCTATATGGTTGCACTTGGCATATAAAAAATTAATCACATGATTTTGGATCTAGAAAGATCATTGTAATTTTTAAATATCATATCTTCAGATCCTAAATGGAGGTTGGGAGGATAGATATAGATGTTGGATATTGGAGGAACTCATGCCATCATGAACCATTCTTTGATGTATCATAGCTTGTAATCAGACACTTATTTTTATGCACTGTGTTAATCCATAAATAGTGGCACATTACCCCTTAAATGGGGAAGATTACATTAGTATTGTTAGTTTATTTTACATTTGTATATATTTGTTATTTTACATTAATATATTACATTTGTATACATTTGTTAGTTTATATTAGGCTCTAAAATTTTTATAGTACTAAGGAAGAATAGTGAAGTATCTTTTGTACAAATATCATCCCTTGATTCATTCTACTCTAAAATTTATTCCCTAAGGAAATTAGGGTTTTTGGCTAGTCCATATTTCATTCTAAAACAAGTTTTCTTTGGAAAATTGTTATATCAAAATCTATAGACCTCCAAATTGTGTGAGACATGTTCCGTTGGTTATGGTACATAAAAAAGTGGTATTGGTATGAATTTAAAGCTCTGAAGTGAAGAATGTGAGATGTGGAAGTCCATACAAGTTCTCTCTACTGAAAGGGAAAACAATCAACACATATTAGGAAAGTTATCATAACATTCTATTGGAGAATCCAATCTTGGTATAACATATGGGGTTGGAAAGAAGACACATCATGATACCTCAAGTAGAAATATTAGACTCAGAAGGGCCAAAATTCCATAGATACAACAAAAGAAAGGTCAGCTATCATATTATTATTATTATTATTTATTTATTTATTTTGTGTCTGGAGGAATCAACAACTAGTTGGGCACGTTCTCATGTTACACGTGGCCGTGTTATCCAACCACTACCACTATAACCTCTAGGTGTGCCCACGATGCCCCTTACGCGACACACAAGGTAAGTCGGGGGGAGTTGAACTCGAAACGTCATGGAACTTCATTTTCACAGCACTTGCCAATTGAGCTGCCCCCCCGAGGGCCAGGTCAGCTATCATATTAGTCTCCAAATTAGGTTTCTAAAAGGTGACTTTTGTTTTTTGGAAATTTGCATATATTTTGACTAGAATATGCAATTGGGGTGATTAAAAAAGTGTAATAAAGTGGGATAAAATTAATATCACATAAATTTGGGAGAATATTAGGGTTTTTAGGTATAGACGTATTCCAACGTCTTAAAATGTAGTAGATTTCATTACTTGTCAGTGCTACAACCCGAGGACTGTGTGGTTCTTCCATGTACCTAGAGTATAACATAAGGACCCTTTCTAATGGTTGCACATTAGACAACAATAATATGGATTTGAGCTCCCATGTACTTGGTGTATATCAGGAGACCACCTAGAATCCTGAGACTTACTGAGTAAACCTTTTGGTCATCTTGTTTCTATAGTACACTAAGAACAACACTAGAGGAGATCACTCTCTAGTGCCTAGATAGCTGGATAGTACAGATAATGGCATGGTCAAGCCTCCTTAGTTAGTTCCCTAAGATATTGGGTCGAGTACTATTGTTGGAACCCAAACGTATATCAAAGAGTTATATCACGTGACACTCCCTTGTCTATGATGACCTCTACCTAAGCCAATTAGGAATTGATACCTTGTAGTGATACTTGGTAAACATGCCACCAAAAAAGGGAAATTCTACACCAAATAAGTGTTCCTACAACCATACTTGGACACTAGCTGAAGGTGAAGAAATGCACATGGACAAAAATGATTTACAAAAGAAGGTAGTAACAAAATATGAACTACAAGGGATGATGGATTCAACTAAAGATAATATGGAAGCAATAATGGATACTAAGATGGATGGTTTAAAAGGGGATATCATGGAAGGATTGAAAATTTTTCTAATAAAGAGGGCGCCTGAAAGTGACAATGTATCCCATGAAATTCATGATGAGGACAAAATGAAGATGAATCAATATTGGAGAAACTCTATTCATAGGAAATTTAAAGGATAACATTCAACATGAGGTTTTCCTTTGGGAGCCCAAATCATTGGAGAATGCGTTCAGCTTGGTGAGAAATGTTGAATGTAAAAATATGGATATGGCTACTAGAAGGACCACTCCTAACATATATCGAGAGAATAATGTTCCTTATTATAAACCACCTCAACCTACAAGGTTGATACCTCAACAATTGGAGGAAATAAAGGAAAAAGGTTTATGCTTTAATTGTGATAGAAAGTACAGTAAGGGACATAAGTTTGGTGAGAAGAAATTATTCTACATAGATTGTGAAGAGGAAGAAGAAGAAGAACCATCTCAATATGAAAACGTAGAAGATATTTCTTATAAAGAGTTGACTCCCACCATATCATGTAATGCATTGGCTAGAGTTAGAACTCCTCAAACCCTCAATATTGAAGGATATATCTATTATAGCAAGATTTGCCTCACCTTATGCAATATTGCACATAGGGCCTTTTTCCATTTCCCTATGTAGACTTGAAGTCCCTTTTTGCAAATCCCAGAGCTAAAAACATGATTTTTCCACATATATGTGTCATGCCTATATTACAACATGCGTATATGCAGGTTGCACCACTATAGCCTACGTACATTGGGATTTGTGCCAAAATTAAAAAATGGTGTCAAGTTTCCATGTCATGTCATGAGATCTATGATCCTTGGCCTTCCATATATTCGAAATGTTTCGACTCAACCCTTCAATTCCACTTGAAGGCTACAAATGGGCCAAATATGAACTATGGAAAAAAGGAGAAGAATTCAACTTTGAGAGAAAAGTTACTCTGGAGAAATTATTTACTTCACATTCAGCCTGCATCCCTTTGTCCTTTAAGTCTGAACACATTTTTTAGCCCCCAAGATCTTCCCTACATGAATGAGAACCCAATTGTCTCTCTTTTATGAGCTTGTGTTTGGTGGAGGATTGAGGTGGTGGAGACCCAGCTAGAAGGAACTTAGTTTCTCAATTTTGAACCGTGCTGACACAGAAGTTTGTAACTCATTCACTTCTGTTGATTACATATTAATAGAAATACTCTTTTCTCGTCCAATTAATATCTTGTGAATATTTGAATTTTTATTCCATGGGAGTATTTGTTATGAATATTGATGGATTATTCTATTTAATGTGATAACATTATATATTATTTCCATATGCTTGTGCTTCTTGGTTGTTGAGGACTAGTTGCAGGTTTATCACTTTGGGTCAAGTGTTGAATGATGGACTTCATCGAACTTCTAGACTAGGTAGGCCTTTTATCTTGTCTTGCTAGAATATTTGTTTATATAGCATACTTGATATTAGAGTTGATTTATGTAGTCATTTCCATCTATTGTGGTTTACCCCTATCCATAGAGATATTTTCCTTGTAACAGAATTGGTGACCATACTGTGGATAAAATCTTATTTTTCGTGGTTAAAAGTTTTTTTCTCCTTTCATTTCTCTTGTTTATATTGAGTTTCTTGTCGTATGATTGTTTGACAGCCCATGTTCACTCTGAGTCTGAGTTTCTTAGCCTTCTCCTTATCGTGGAGGTGTTTTGACACATATACATGGGTTTTTTCCTGACAGTCACATACATACACGTGTTGTCCTTCTGCAAGATGTGTAAATATGTGCTTTTCCCTTGAACAGTCCCATACATCGCCCTTTATTTATTGGTTGATGGGTTTGATGGTTGTTGGGTAGTTTTTGATGATTGTTGAGTCTTTTTGGGTCTCTATGGTGACTTTTAAGTGTCTGTGGAGTGACAGGAAACTTGTCTTTGGTTGAATTTTTGGGCAGTGCCTTTCTCATCATATTTTTAATTTGATTGCCCTTGAATCTTGGGATGGGTGTTTTACTTCTTGATATTCTACTTGGTTTGTATTTTTTTACATACAATAGAGTCTTTATATTAAGATGTTGTTCAGTCCTTTCATTTTCATTTTCTTATATTGAAAATACAAAAATATTAGGCATTTTACATTGTTGGCATTTTGATATTTTGAGTCTTTATCATCAATATTAGTGCATGTAAAGAAAGGTTGCATTTTTATTTAGAATTGCAGAATTGAATTAAGAATTTCATTTTGAAAATCATATCATTTATTGGGAATTGAAGTTAAGACTTTGCATTGTATTCTTATTCATTGTTGAGTCACAAAATCCCTGGTTTCATGACCACACCTTTTGAGTAAGAAAGGCCATTAAAAGTAACGCTATAATTTAAAATTGATTAGTAACGATTTTATTTTTCTAGGGTGCACAAACTAGCTTAGGATTTAGAGCCTTGGAATAGTATTTTTTGAGTAAACTTCTCCAAGGCTATTAAATCCATTATATAATCGATAATATCAGGAGGCTCCATTTACACCAAAGTTAAGCACGAGGTCACACGAGGTTGGTTGAATGAATATCCCCCCGATACCTTCTTAGTGTCATATATATTTCGGGGGATCTATTCATATATGGGGATCTTTCTAGTGCCCTTACCTCTTTGAGAGGCAGTTCTTTCAAGGTTTCGAGCTTTGTTATTCTTCCCATACAGTAGACCTGACTTACGATTGTTCACCTATGCATCGGTTATAACGTGGTTGCTTAGTTTCTTGACTTAGGTACCACATAGGTTACTTGTAGGGGTTATTCTGTAGGTACCATGGTTCAGATAAGGGTCGGACAACACACGACCTTTATGGAGGATTACCTCTCTGGGGGGATCTGACCAAATGCTTTTTAAGCCCACGAGGGCCCTTATAACTGATTATGTTACCTCCAATATTTAGTAGAGGAGTATCAAGACCCTCTTGGAAAAGGAATACCTCCTTTAGAGAGGGATTCCCCTTTCAACCACTTTATCCTATCTCTGTGCATATTGGCCTTTTGATTATTTTCAATTCTCTTTGATTAGTAGTATACCTTTCATATTTTAGACTGTACCTTCATTCATCATTATCATGGATGGTGGATTTCCCATGGCTCCCTCCTTTACCTTTGCCCCCCCCATGATGTTCACTCATTTCATGGGGATGAATATGTTCTCTTTTCATAATGGTATGTTGAATTATGACACTCAGTCCATGCCTTGGGTATCTAATCATTTTCCTATTGATATGCCAAACATGCCTTCACCCTTTCCATCCTATCCCTGGCCCACTTATATGAATCCTAGTTTTCGATCTGAGGGCACTGTTGCCTCGTTGTCTACATCTTCATTTGATAGGAGTCATGCCCCTCAACCAAATCTCATTGTGGGAGGTTGGAATATCCCCTCTTATGGATCTAGTCCTAGCCATGCCTTTTTAGGAGCTAGTACTCAAATGGATGGTTATTCTACTTATTACACCCCATCCATGTATCCTTCATTTGCCATGCCAGTTCCTATGAACACTTTTCCCATGGAGGGTCCACATATATCCTCTAGGATTTCATTCATAGGGAATCAATTTTATGGTTCAAGCTACCCTCTTCATGAAACCCCTTCACATGGGGGAAATATATATCCTCAATTGAATAATCCTTATCATACTTTTGTCTCTCCATAGACATATGCTTTAGTGATGATGCCTGTAAAAACCTCTATGAATCAATTAGGTGGAGGATACTACCTTTCCAGACCGGGATAGGGTGTAAACCAAGATCCTTCCTAGCCTGCAATGTCTCAAAACCAGTATTTCCTGAGACCTTGGTAAAAAATGCCACAACTCACCATCGTCGCTAGTCTAGTCACTGTTAGTCATACTAGAGATACATCACCAACCACTGCTAGTCATGTTGGATATTGGTTGACAACCTCTGCAAGTCATGTGGGAGATGAACCTCCAGCCTCTGTCAGTCACGTTGAGATCATGTCGTCGGCCATTATAAATTACGTTGGGGGAATTCATATGATTAAGAAGACTATACATATTAGAGGTGAACCCAAGTTCCTTTGCAATACTGGCGAAGGATATCACCTTAATCATCTGTGTCATGCTACTGCTGGGATATCGGAAGCGTGGTTCTCACCTGGGGGCCCTTCAGGTTATGAATCATCTATGGTTTCCCCACACTTCTTTTCTCCTTTGATTGACACTCCATTCATGCCAATGCAATCATCACCTTACCACACTCCCATTTTTTAGGGTGATGTGTCCCCTAGATTTGTTGCCATGCATCCTATTCAGCCAAAGCTTGAAGAAGTGGTCATATTGATGCAATATCTGGTCAACCCAACTCTTCTTTTGGAGGGTGATGCATCCTTTAACCATCTAATTAGAATTTCTATTACTGCACCTTCTGAACAAGAGATATTTTTAGTCTCTCCAAGTACTCTCCCTCCAAGTCCTGGAGAGGTTCCCTTTGAATGGGATGGTCTTGTGGGATATCTAATGCCTCCTCCTATCTCCTTTCAAGTAAGAGATGTTATTCGATATATCATGGAGAAGGTAACCTTCACTAGCACTTTATCCTCCTCGACTTCGAGAGATTTGAGTTTTCCCAAGATTGTGTCAGCTATTTGTAAGATGATGACCTTTCACAGAAATCCTGTGCGGGAGCCTTGGCCTCCCCCATGACATGCCACCTAGAAACCTCTCAACGAGTTTGATTTAAGCTCTTTTCCATCTCATTTTCAAAAATAAAAAATATGGCCGAGTGAACTTGTATCTTTCACACTTGTAAATTGGATTTGAAAGGACATCTATTTGGTGCAAGTTTATCCCTTTTTCAAACCAAGTAGACTAAGATTATGAAAAAAGACATTTTTTGGCGTTAAGTTTTGATTTCATATAATGCCCTTTCTTGCAGTATTGAGCCTATTACTAGTTCTTGATTTGTATTATAAACTATTTATCTCAACAGTTTTTCATCCTCAACCAAGAAGAGCCTCTTTTATATCCTTCACAGCTTGAAACCCTATACCCAGGAGGGAACATTCCCCCAAGTGACCATCTCCCCCATGCACCTCCTTGCATTGAGCATAGGTATGTTCCACTGTTGGAACTAGTTTTTCTTACTTGTGACACTTGTTTCCTCCTCTATATCATAACATTCATTTGACTATGAAAAAAGAAAAAAAGACAGGCAACAGTCATGTAACCTTTGAACAATGCAAAAAAAAATTGATTCCACTTGTCATCATAATTTTGGGTTTAACATGACCTTAGGAAGCTAAGATCGTTACATAGAGTTTACTCCTCTGACTGGTTACTCTTCCAGTCCCTATGGAGAGTTTGATTGATGCCTCTTTCATCTCATAGTTTCATCATTGAGCCTATGTTTCCAGATTCTTCCATATATATCATGCTTTTGTTCAAAGGATGTTTATCAACTTGTTTTGTCCATTCCTCAAAACTCTTGACTTTGCATGTCGGCCATACCCTCAGTCTGTCTCGGGATCACATGAAGTTGTAGTCCTATTGTGCACTCTGGTCCTACTTTCCTCATTGGTAGGTAACTTGGAACCCAACAATCGACATTTCATCATTGGTCGTTGACTAGGTAGTTTCCCTTGTGTTTGACGGCAAGACATCTATTCACACATTGGGGTTCGTGAAGTGCCTTGGATGCCATTAGCCTTATTAGTGGTTTCCTCACCTTTATCAATAGTTTTCCTTGTTTTATGTTATTCAGAGGGTCTTTTTTGTGTACCGCTTACACCTGGAACATGTGAAATATGCACAGGGTCATTGGTTTGTGAACATATTCTTCATCCTATTTTCTCCAAATCATCAAGATCCTTCTTTGTACCTTGTGTTGAATGATGAGAGATGTCTTAATTCTCTCCTTTCAACAGGTATCCTTCCATTGACTTCATCTCATCTATTCTAGAGATGATACATAGAATCCTATGAGTACCTAGAGGCTTGCCGTCATTAGTGGAAGGTTCTCTTGCCATCGACAATTGGGAATACATCAATGTCTCTTGATCGATGGATTCTCTGAGTGTTAGAACACAAATCCTTTATTCACACTTGTAAAAATGTACTCAATGCCTTGATACCTACTTTCATCACTGGTAGGATGTCTTGCATTTGTTAATGGTATATCTCAATGACTAGTAATCAAACAAAGTCTCATTGTGTTAGACCTTGACTCTTTTATTCACACGATGTAGACTTGCACCTTTGGTGGATTGTGTAGAAGACTTGAAGACATCAGTTTATAGTCACAACTTTCTTGATTTGTTTCTACTTTTCATTGGACCAATACCTATGTGACTGCAGTGATCATGGGAGATCATATTGTACCCCATTGTATACAAATATCTTCATATTGATTTTGAGACTGGTTTTATTGGGCCTTTTTCATGACTATGACAACCTTTGGCATGCAACCACCATTTTATTTCTTATTCATGGTCATGGACAACTAATTGGTATATTTTCACATGGATTTGTAGTTTAATTCAAATTGGCATCCATGTATGCAAAGTCAGTATAGATTATAATGAGAAACTAGTTCTTCCAGTTGGGTCCCCATTACTCCACTTCTTGGTTTTATAATGTATTTCAGACATCACAAATACTCCTCTGACCTCACACATTAGGGGGAATCTATTATAGGAATATTTTCCTCACCTTATGCAATCGACATAGAGGGCCTTTTTCCATTTACCTATGTGGACTTGACGTCCATTTTTGCAAATCCCAGAGCTAAAAACATGTTTTTCCACATATACGTTCCCTTCCTATTTACAGCATGCGTATATGCAGGTTGCACCACTATAGCCCATGTACATCGGGATTTGTGCCCAAAATAAAAAAAATGGTGTCAGGTTTCCATGTCACGTCACGAGCTCTATGATCCTTGGCCTTACATATACTAGAAATGTTTTGATTCAACCCTTGAGTTCCACTTGAAGTCTACAAATGGGCCAAATCTGAGCTATGGAAAAGAGGAGAAGAATTCAAATTTGATATCAAATTTACTCTCTATAAATTATTCACTTCACATTGAGTATACATCCCTTTGTCCTTTAAGTCTGAACACATTGTTCATCCCCCAAGCTCTTCACTACATTATTGAGAAACTCATTGTTTATCTTATATGATATTGTATTTGGTGGAGGATTGAAGTGGTGGAGGCCCAGTTGGAAGGAACTTAGTTTCTCGATTCCAAACCATGAGGACATGGAAGTTCATAACTCATTCACTTTTGTTGATTACATATTAATAGAGATACTCTTTTCTCATCTAATCAATATCTTGTGAATATTTGAATTTTTATTCCATGGGCGTATTTGTTATGAATATTGATGGAGTATGCTATTGAATGTGATAACATTTTATATTATCACCATATGATTTCATTTCTTGGTTGTTGAGGACTAGTTGTAGGTGTATTTCTTTGGGTCAAGTGCTCAATGATGGACTTCATCGAACGTCTTGCTAACATATTTATTTATATAGCATACTTGAGATTGGAGTTGATTTTTGTGGTCATTTCTGTCTATTGATTTACCCCTATCCATAGAGAGATTTTCCTCGTAACAATATAAAAAAGAATAAAGTAATAGTCCTAATTGATTCTGGTAGTAGTCATAATTTCATTCACTATAAATTAGCCAAATCTCTCAATTGATTTATATATCTAGTGCCACCGTTTCAAGTAATGATTGAAAATGGAGGAACTATCAATTTCTTATGAAAATTCCATAGGATCAATATTAATATGGGGGAATATGTAATGAATAGTCCAATGATTTCTATACCCATGGGTGGTGTTGATGTCATACTAGGATTCCAATGGTTACAATCATTGGGAACGTTTAATTTTCAAGAACTTTTCATGATATTTTCATTGGAAGGAAAGGAGATTAAGTTAAGGGGTATCATAGGGAAACCCAATTAGGTGATAAGCTCTAATGGCATGAAACACTTATTGAAAAATGGGTATCAGGGTGTAATTGTACAACTATGCTCACTATATGTTCAAAAATACAATCCATATATTCCCCTAGATCTCCAAGGGATCATTGATAAGAATTCCAAATTATTTGAAGATATTCCAAGAGGTACTCCATCCACTTGCGATCATGATCATGTTATTCACCTAATTCTTGGGAATGTTCCTCCTGAAATCAGGCCTTACAGATACCCTTATGCCCAGAAGAGTGAAATTGAGCATATGGTTGAAGAATGTTAGAGAATGGAATTATTATACCTATCCAAAGTTCTTACTCTGCATCAGTGGTAATGGTACTAAAAAAAGAGGGATCATCGTGTATGTTTCCATATTATAGAGAGCTCAACAAGATCACCATTAAAGATAAGTTTCCCATTACTTTCATTGATGAATTTTTAGATGAATTGCATGGAGAAATCTACTTCACAAATTTGGATATCTGTCCCACATATAATCATATTATAATGAAGGAAGCATATATCCAAAAAGAAACATTTCAGACTCATGAAGGCCATTATAAATTTTTGGTCGTGCCTTTTTTCCTTACGAATGCACCTTCCACATTCCAAAGGTTGATGAATTATATTTTCAATCCCTTCCTTCAAACATTTGTGTTAGTATTTTTTGATGATATACTAATCTATAACAAGTCTTTGTAGGATCATGTTCGACATGTTGATAGGGTGCTATAGATACTAAAGGAGAAACAACTATATGCCAAACCATCCAAATGTTTATTTAGGGTGAAGGAGGTAGCGTATTTGGGTCATATTGTATCTCATGAAGGTGTCAAGGTAGACCCTAACAAGATTAAGGCCATGATGGATTGGCTGATTCCCAAAACATTGAAGAATAGTAGAGGATTTTTGGGTTTGACAGGTTACTACTGCAAGTTTGTTTGGAACTATGGAAGAATACCAACACCTTTAACAACATTAACTAAGAATGATTCATTTTCATGGACTCTAAAAGAAAATTAAGCTTTTGAACAACTTAAAGTGGTGATGTGAAAAGATGATGTCTTGACCACACCAAACTTCAGAAAAATCTTTATTTTGGAATGTGATGCCTCAAGAAGTGGAATTGGTGTTGTTCTAAGGCAACAAGGAATGCCCCTTTCTTTTGAAAGTCATCCATTCAAGGGAAAGGACTTACACAAACCCATTTATGAGAAGGAAATGATGGAAATACTACATTCATTGAAGAAACGACCCCCTTACCTAATAGGTAGGCACTTCAAGGTAAAAATAGATCATGACAGTCTTAAATACTTCTTCGAAAAAAGGCTATCTTTAGAATAATAACAAAAATGGGTGACTGAGATGTTGGGTTATGATTTTGAAATCATCTATAAAAAAGGGGAAGCAAAATGTTGTGGAAGATGCACTCTCAACAAAGGATGAAGATGTTGAAGCCTTTCTTTGTGCTATCTCAATCATCCAACCTAATTGGATAACAGAAGCAAGGGATGAATGTAAGAATGACGAAAAAGTGTGGAAACTCATTGAAAGGTTGCAACATGATTTTAGTGCATCAGATACATTTACATGGAAAAATCATTAATTATGGTACAAATATCACTTATATTTATGTAAGAACTCCCAACTCAAACAAAATGTACTTTTGGAATTGTAAACCTCCCCGATAGGAGGGCACTCATGAATTTTGAAAACCTATCACAGGGTCAAGAAGGAATTTTTTGGGGATGGCCTTAAAAGTGACATTCAAAGGTTTGTGGAAGAATGTTTAGTTTTCCAACAAAATAAGGTGGAAACAATTAAGACCCCATGTATTTTACAACCATTAGCCATCCCAAGTCAATGCTGGGAGGAGGTTTCCATGGATTTCATCACAAAGTTACCAAAGTCTAAAGAAAAGAGTGTCATCATGGTGATTTTTGATAGACTGACCAAGTATGCACACTTTGGTGCACTCTCTCATCCTTTCAAAGCTATTAAAGTTTCCATTGCACTCATGGAGACAATTCAAAAGATACATGGAATCCCAAATATTATTGTAAGTGACAAAGATCCCATCTTCATTGGACATTTTAGGAAAACATTATTTTCTTGTTTGGGTACTCAATTGGCTCATAGCTCATATTATCATCCTAAATCTAATGGAAAAACTAAGATAGTGAATAATATTTTGGAAGGATACCTTCGTTTCTTTGTCTAAGATAAAAAAACACAATGGTTCAAGTGGTTACCCTTGGCATAATGGAGGTATAACACTTCATTTTATACTACAACAAAAATGACACCATTTATGGTGCTCTATGGATATCACCCATCATCCATCACTTCTTCTCTAAAATAAAAATCTAAGGTTCAAGAAGTGGAAGATCACATCGAGCATCAAAAACAAGTTCTTCAACTCTTAAAGGACAACTTGACCATGGCACAGAATCACATGAAACAACAAGCAAATCAACATCGTAGTGAAATAAGTTTTGAAGTAGGGGATTGGGTAATTTTAAGACTACAACCATACAAACAAATGTCCATCAACAAATCTAATAAGGATAATAAATTATCACCAAAGTACTATGGCCCTTAAAAGGTGTTGCAAAATATTGGTATTATGGCGTACAAATTGGAGTTGTTTGCACCTTCTGGAGTACACTGAGTTTTCCACATTTCATGCTTAAATAGGGTTATAGGTGACAAGATCTCAGTTCAAACTATATTTCCAAAACTTAAAAAGGAAGGAAAAATCATATTGGGGCCTAAATCTATCACTGACATAAGAATTCTCCAGCTGAGAAATAGATCTATTTTAGAGTATCTCATTAAGTGGAAAAAACTACCTGTTGAAGATTCCACTTTGGAAGATGATTCTTTTATACAAAAGCATCCAAAATTAATCAAGTGTTGTGGACAACACTTGTATGAATGGGAGGGGCATGTTAAGCCCTAAATAGTGGCACATTACCCCTTAATTGGGGCATTTTACATTATTATTGTTATTTTATTTATATTATCTTGGGTCCATTAGTTGTAATTGTACCTCCTAGTCTCCTATATATACCAAGGAGACTTTTTCATTTGGAATGATCTTGTAATTTTGAATTCATATGATGTATAAGGAGGTTTCCCCCTCAAAGAGGCTTATTATCTGAATTTATCTCTTTTTCAAGGCATTGAGTACTTATGATGAGGTTTTTATACTATTTTGATATTTGGTTATTAAAACACTGTTGTATAATTTAAGGGATGATTGTTGTCCTCTCCTTTTACTCAATTTTGATTTTATCTCTATTGTAAATCAATGTTTTTATTTGATCTTAACACTAATGTTAATGTCTTACAATGCATTCTTATTTTAAACTTGTGAAAATCTATCTTTTCAGAGTGGTTCAGAGTTAGATCAGGATTGGATGTTTGATTCAAAGGATTTTATGTGTATTAGTTGATAACTATTTATTATTTGATTATACAGTTACTCTTTGTTTTAACTATTCCTGTATCAATTAAAATAATTCAATAATACAAGATTAAATCTTATTTTGAATCCAATCTTAGCATTTTCATCTTTATCTTGGTCGAGGGAGAGACTGATCTCTTTCTCAATCAGGATAGGTTGTTTTCCTTTTGTTGTTGTACTCTAGTTTTTATTACATTTAGTTTTCATTTAGAAAAGATACAAGGAAAGTCTCTTTTCAAGGAGTAATTTGTAAGAGGTTACTAAATCCTCATATCGATCGATCATTAGTTCTAGGTTGGAAACTGAGTATGGATTCGCATCAGCAAGGAGAGATTGAAGGGTGAAGAAAAGAAAGTCAATCCCATCTGTTATGGACCCTTCACTGTCTTAGAGAAAAGTGGTACCAATGCTTTTCGTCTAGATCTTCCACCTTATATTGAGATTTACTTAGTTGTGAACGTTGAGAACTTGAAACTTTTTTAGCCTCACATAATCAACGATCAACATGAGGAATATTCAATACCTTCAATTGATGAGTTTGAACCTGAGTACTTGGATGAGTTACAGGAAGATATCATCCTGGACGGGAGAACGAGGACTTCAAACTGGGGTGATGTTGATTATCTTCAAGTAGGCTTAAAACACACAAATCCAAGCAAGGCAAAGTGGATAGAGAAGGAAAAAGTGAGGGGACTCTTCCCTAACTTACATGTTGATTGATGAAATATTTTGGTGGTCCAAAAGGCTTTCAATGGGAAGGTGTGATCCAAAAAGGATCCATACAAGTCTAAGAACAACTCAGAAATCACAAAGGCAACTCAGGATGCTCAGAATGGCTTCAACAGATAGAGAAAGGAAAAAAATTCAAAGTTCCCAAAACTCAGTGAAAATGACACGATCACGAAGAGCATGTCACAATATTTTTAACGGTGCAAACAAATCATCAAATAGAGTTACAGATTGAAATATATTCACGGTCAAAATTTGGTCAACCTAGCTCAGTCAACAGGGGATGAGTCAGCATCCGTACTGCTAATGTCAGCATCCATATGGATGACATCAACATTTGTATGGATGACATCACCATATGTATGGATGACATCAACATTCGTATGGATGACATCACCATATGTATGGATGACATCAACATTCGTATGGTTGACATCACCATATGTATGGATGACATCAACATCTGTACAACACATGTGGCAGGAGCAGAAAGGTGACACGTGGAATGCTGATGGAAACATGGTGATGTGGAAACACCAGAGGCTACCATGTGTCACCCAACTTTGGTGTTTTTGGATCGATTCGTGGACCAATCGGATTGTGCCATGTGCTAGTTTGTATAGTCTGTACACTAACATGGCATGTTGACTTGGAAGGTGGAAATGTGGAACAGTGAGATGTTTCCATGTGGCCCAATCAAAGGCTACCACATGGCAGGTAGGAAATGCCCAAGGACAGCTCGTGAACATAAAATTGAAAAAAAATTGGTTTGGCAGGTTCACAAAATTTGGTGGACTATGCCAAACCTAGCCACGATTAAATCATTTGAATTGGTTCTAGCGACACTGCTAAACTGGCGAAACAAACATTTATAAATATATAATGTAACAATACAAATCCCAAGAGGGGAGGTCGTGGGGTTTGACCCCGAGACCTCCTCCCACACTTGTGCCTTAACAAATATGCCCTAACCAATAGGTCGCAGACAATACATTGTAACCAATGCCCAAACAAATTATTAAATACTGCATCCGCCTAGCCACCAGGGTAAGGCGTGTGTACTGTACAACGATTTGGGCATGAAAAACAATGCAGGTACAATCATTAATGCATGTTGCAGATGGCACGAAAATTGAGAAATATTTCTTCTTTGGCCTGGGAGTGCCAGAGTTGGATTGAGGCATGGAGACAATCATTTTTGGGTATTTCAATGCCACAAATTGAGTGGTGTTGTCTGTTTTCTATTCAGATCATTATTTCTGCAACTTGATTTCATAATGAGGTATACTTATCTATTTTGCCAAATTCTTTTGTTGAGTTAATGAAAGAGCCTACCCATTTGAGAGCAGGACCCAGAGACGTAGTCCAACAGGGACGAACTCCATTATCAATTTTTTGTGTTCATATTTTAAGCTTACGTCTCTTCATATTTTAGCTTTTCCTTCTTTAATGGTGCACTTTAATTTATGCTCATTTAATGACATTCTTTATAAGTCACTCGATGAAAATATCCTAGATCATGTACTTATTGAGCCCTTCGAAATATGGGATTTAGACTTTGTAGGATAATTCTGTCCTACATCAAGAAAGAAAAGGTATATCTTAGTTTGTATCAATTATGCCACCAAATGAGTAGAAGAAAAATCTCTTTATCAAGATAGTGAAAAGTTGGTTTTTTATTTTCGTTTCGAAGATATTTTTACCTATTTTGGTGTCCCAAGAGAGATTGTGATGGATAAAGGAGAAAATTTTACATCAAATTTGATGATTCCATTACCCAAGAATACCAAATAAAGAATTGGAAGTCCTCTCCATATCACCCATAGGCTAACAGACGGGTAGAGTCTACCAAGAAAGTGTTAGAAGACGTTTTGACCAATACTATACAACTGCATCATAAGGGCTAGGAATATAGATTTCCAGAGGTAGTTTGGGATTATAGTGATACATGGAGAGGCACTACTAGACTCACCCCCTATGAGATGGTGTACGACAATCAAATTCTCCTTCCCATTGAATTCTAGGTAACAACCTTCAGAACAGTCGTGCATTTGGGTATAATTTTTCAGAGGATCATAAGCAAAGGGTGGCAAAACTAGGTGACTTGGATGAAATATGACAGGATTCCATTAAAAATACCATTATTTTTCAGGAATACTAGTCCATGTGGCATGACAAATTCATTATAAATAATCTCTTCAAACCCTATGACTAGGTCCTCCTCTTCAATTCCAAATTTTATAACTTCAGGGATAAACTCACTACACGTTGGCTAGGACCATATGAGGTCAACACTATATTTGATAATGGCCTAGTAATAATCAAAACAATTGATTAAGATCAAATCTCCTTTGTGGTGAATGCTCATCCGTTAAGATTTACCGTAAACCCATGTCCAAGGAAACGTTTGTTCAAGATACGTTACAACAGTTAGAGATGGAGGTTGTGAACTAGGGTCCTATTTCCCTCTTTGTAACCTCTACATGAATTTTCTTCCAAATTTATGGGTGTGTATATATGTATATGTAAAAGGAAAAAAAAAGGAGAAAAAAAGTAAAAAAGTAAAGATAAAAAGAAATTGTAACAACCCTAAGTAATTGATCGACTGTTGTAATTTTAAATAATTGTTTACTGTATATTAGTTAGTTAGTTAATTAATTAATTAATTATCCTGATTTAATATTTGTTTAATGTATATTAGTTTAATTAATTAATTAATTAATTTCATGATTAAATATTTGGTTAATGGATTTGAGTTTAATAAATTATTAATCTATTAAATGGAGACTTAATGTATCGGATGATGGAACCATTAAAGAGAAAGGGGATAAGGTAGATGACACTTAATGGAGAGATAAGGTGGGTGAGACTTAATGAAGGTAGAAGGAGGTGAATGAGAGAGGGGGAAAGGAGGATAAGAGAGGGGAAAAACACTCGAGAAGGGACTTTTGGTGGGCGGGGGGAGGGGTTGGGAGAGCATCATTTTCATAGGAGAGGACTGTATTGCTGGTTTGGGGCTGGAGGAGCTTGTTGGAGGATTGTACTACTGGTTTTTCTTGAGGAACTTGTTGGAGTTGGGTGGATTGAGGCAGGGGGCACCTGTTCCTGGGAGTTTTGGGCTCGGGGGCCAGGAATCCTTACGAAATCTTGGAGCTAGGGAGCCAGAGAGGCTCTATTCCTAGTTGGCTGGGAGGAAAAGATTCATTTTTAAGGCAATTTCAAGCAGTTTGCAACAGCAGGAAAGAAAAGGACAAACTTCTTCTTCAAGGGGTATTTTTTTCAGTATTAATTTTGTTCAGAATGAAAGTTATGATATGAATTTAGGTATGGAAAATGTGTAATATGTTGTGTAATCTTTTTTGTGATTATTTTGGACTGTATAAAATGAGAATTTAATATTTAGCTTGTTAATTTGCTAGAACTTCAACATAAATTAGTTAGATTGTTGTAATGAAAACATAAATAGAAATTTGATGTCGTGTTCAAGAAAGAAAAAAGTAATTTAGATTATAAATTTACCATTTAACTTTGAATCCCATGAAAAGGGTCTTACACATGGTATCATAGATTTAGTTTAAAATCTGTGGCCAAAGGCCCTCCTACCCACCCATCCTCTTGGCTCTTGACTGAATTATATGTTATGCGTCCTGAAAACCTACCAAAAACCCTCTAAAACTTTAAAACTTGTTGGCATGTACAAGTAAAATCCTTAAAAAGGGTTATATAAACATAAAAAAAGAGATGTATAAATAATAAGTTTATGGAAAAATTATAAATCTGGGCCTGAGGGACAAGCTCCAAGCTCCAGCTCCACCTAACCTACAAGCCATAAAACCAAAAGGATAAAAATCAATATTTAATGATATGAATAAGATGAATACAAATACAAAATATATGTGATATTTATAATGGAGTGGGGGTATGGTCATAATTACGAGGAATTGGGACATTTAGTAAATGAATTTAATAAGTGTAATTAGGTATATTCCAGAAAGATTAATTTCCCTCAAGAACAAGAAAACAAACTTCCCTATTAATATAACATACAAGCACCCAATACCAGTTGGATAGAAGAATGTTAACCTCCCAATCCATTCCTCTAATGGTATATTTTATAACTTCTATTTGATGGAAAACAAGATTTTAACTTTTGTTGAGGTTCTAAAGCTTGGGAAAATCTGGTATAGCCCACTATATCATGATTTTCTACATGTTGCTTGATTTGGAGAAATTGGAAATTCCTCTTCATCAATTTCAAATTACAAAAAAACACCACTCCAAATAATGGTGTGAAGATGAAAACATGGACTTCAGTCACATAAAAAAAATTAAAAATCTTTCATCCATGATGGTTTCTAAACATCTTTCACTCATGGACTACAAATCCATTAAAAAAATTTGAAATCTTTCATTAATGACTTTTTCTAAATGCATATAAACAAATGAAATCAGCACACATCTAACCATCTCAGAATTTGATTTAGAACATGCACTCCATGTAGTCCAACATTTATCTTCTATGTTGGAATGTGCTCGAGACTGTAAATCAAAACAAATATTTCAAACTTCCATATATGTTCCGAGTTAAAGAAAGTCACAAGTTGAAAATGCAATCACATTTTGTTGTACTCTAGAAATCAGCTAAGGGGCAATGTTAAAAAAAATAAAAAAATGAGTGCTAAAATAAATCAAATGGAGGCAAGTCAAAATCACTTGCACATCCATGATTATCAAGTGAAAACACTGTTTAAAAGCACAATGTGACACTATCTTGTATTCCTTTCAGCATTCCCAACCATGACAGCCATACGAGATTGATTCCATCCCATGGCTTCCATTCTACAGAATCACAACATCAATCTAGTTAGAGGTGGCTATTTATCTGCAAACTGGTTACCCAATAATGGAAAATTTTGTAGTACATGGACGTGCCCAATTTTACTGTCAGCAAACTCCACGTTCATCATACGCTCCCTTGAACACAAGGGCCTAGACAGAAAACCATTGAATAAAATAGTGAAAGTGGTAGGGCTCGGGAATAAAACAAATGGCATCTTGGATTTTTGCTCGAGCTCGCCTCTTGTCTCATCATCAACAGTTGAATTCTGCTGCATTCAAGTTACGCTACCTATTTTTTTTTAAGTGAATGAGTTGTCAAAAATGGTATTTCCATCGGTGAATTTCCCTCAAACAGATGATATTAAAATGTAAAACAACAACCCTCTCTCTAATTCCTTTTTAGGCAAGCTAAATGAGTCAGGGATAGACAAAGAAATGAAATTACAAGGACAATTGAATGTTGTGTATCTATAGACAAAATAAAAATAAAAATAAAAGAGGTTACAGACCGTGCCTCTACATCCATGGTTTCAGACAGATACACCACTGATTGGTAACTCGTTGATAAAAAGTGCCATTTGGCCTGGTTTGGTCGGTCTAAGCATTCAAATCTCCATTTTGAAAACCCTCCTTCAGTCGAAGCTTTCTCATACCAATTTACGCATAGCTAGATCTTGGTGCCGCTAAGAGGCTAGTCGTATCAGAATGTTAAGTGGAAGATGGAGAGAAAAACTACTAACATTCAAATGGGGAAGGTCAACTAAGTCAAGAATCTTTGGCGACTACACCCATCAACCCAATTTCTAAAAACAAACTCAATACAAAAAAAAACTTGAAAACCAAACAACAACAAAAAAACCAAACTCAGACATATCAAATAGAATATTTGATAAAGCGTTGTGCTGCTATCTCTCTTCTTCATTATTGTCTTAACATATGGATCAGGTGTACTGCCTAAAATTCCTATTCTGAGCCTCTAATATAAATTAATGTTAGGACATGATTTACAACCACAAGTCAAGCAACAACATACCAACCAATGCCCAAACACCAGCGCCAAACACAAGAGGGTAAATTTTTTTTTAAAAAAATGAACCAAAGCCCAGCGGCCAAGACCACTCGCCAAGAAAACCAGTCCGCACCCACAGTCATAATATAAATCAACAAAAAATCAGCGAAGGCACCATCCATAGAGCCCACACAACCAGAGGACTATGTGGCCAAGCCCACGTAACCTACGCTTTCCCTCTGCTGAGCAAATGACAAAAATAACATGAGAATGAAAGAGGAGCCACAAACCATTACACCCCGCTGCAATTGTAGAGTGAGAGAGGCCTGATCGCCTTGCAGAATGGAAGGATGCGTGTAGGGTTTGTGTTTTTTGAGCGTGTAGGGTTTTTGGTAAATGAGAACCCTAGGGAGAAGGGCATGTGGGCCTCATGCACCCATGATGCCCGATTAGTTTTTTTTTTTTTTTTTAATTATTAAAATTCTTTTTTTTATTTTAATTATT
>JZKD02S2008919.1:23811-77786 GCA_000966675.3 Picea glauca | reverse complement strand
TTTTAAGAAATAGTTAAATTTTAAATGTTTTAAATTTATTTACATTTAAAATTATGTATAAATTATATTTAAATTCTTGTTTAAATTTAAAACTAATTAAAGTGATTAATTAATTAGTGACTAATAAGTTAAAATGATTAATTAACTAAGTGATAAAATATGTTAGAAATCACATTAATTTTTTTTTTTTTTTTAAACGAAAAGTAAAGGACTTAAAACTTGACACAGAGGAGGGAGCTTCATGCGCACTAGGAAGGTAAGTTAGAGGAATTGTCGAGTGTGGTGCAATGCTAGTGTAGCTACCAAGTGAGGGAGTCAGTAGTTTTCGTAGGCGAAGACATTGAGCTTAGATTCTTTAACCCTAACCACTTCCCCTAAAGAGAGTAATGTCTATTTATAGACAAGTAAAAAAAAACTTATGCCTAACCCTGTTTTCAAGTTTAAGTTGTGCAAATTTGAACTGCCCTAGACTCTCCGTGACAAAATTTTGGTTGATGCAGATTCAATTATACAGGATGGTTAGGAATAGAGTAAATCGAGGCAGAGGGGCATCTTCGTAGGGACCGCCAATGCTGCCACCACCATTGCCTGAATTAGCCCTCATTCTGCACTCTTTGGAGGCCATTAGTGAGACTTTAAAGGGGCATCAACTAGCAGGGATTGAAGTGGAGCCCCCACCGTCTGGAATGGGTAATCCTGAAGCATCGAGGGATTTAGGGGGAGGGCCTCCACCAAAAGACATCACTAGAGAACTATAGAAGATTAAACTTCCAGAGTTCACCGGGGGTCATGCCAGTGAATGTGCACATGCATGGTTGGAAGGAATGACAAGATGTTTTTCCTTAAGAGACTATGCTTCCACATCAAAGGAAAAAATAACGATCTTTCAGTTAAGGGACAGTGCCTTGAACTAGTGGGGCAACCTGGAGAGGCAGTTGCACCTTACCCCAGACACCATCTCTTGGGAAATTTTTGAGGAAAGGTTCTGAAGGAAATATCTACCAGCTTACTATGAGGAATAACAAGTGGGAGCATTTCATGCTCTAGTACAAGGAAACAGGACCATGGAAGAGTACAATATTAGGTTCATAGAGTTGGTGAAATATGTTTCATAAATGGATAACAATCAACAACAGGCAGAACGCTTTGTCTATGGGTTAAACCATAAGATAAGGGCCATGGCACGGATGTGGAAACTGTCTTCAGTAGAGGAAGCAGTCGAAAATGCACTTTATGTTGAGGAACACATGAGCCTAAATGGAGGTATGAGATCAAACTTTCCACATCATCCTAGATTCGTGGGGAAGGCACCTAGGAACTTCTCCAGGGGAGGGAGCTCTAGACCACATCCATATGGTAACAGAGTCATGCCAAGGACAGTTGCCACAGGTATCTCAATGGCAGTCAGTGCAGAATCTCGTACATCACCAACGACACAGGCAGGTCCACAAACTTCTCAGGGAGCACCTAGTAGGGGTAGGGGTTCCAGGGGAAGGAACTCATTTCAGAGACAGTCACAGAGTAGTGTGCAGGTTCAACCTCGTGTTACATGTTGGGGATGTGGAGGACCCCATTACCAGCGTGACTACCCATAGTTACAATCAGGATTTGTGCATAGAGAAGGAAAGGCCCCGATGGGAAGAGCAAGTAGAAGCCACCATATTTATGCAGTGGTTAATAATCGCTAGGCAGAACATCAATCCACGGTGGTAGAGTCATCAGGTATGCTAAATCATATCAATGTTAAAATTTTATTTGATTCTGGTGCTACAAATAGTTTCATTTCACCATCTGCATTAGAAAAGAGTGGGTTAGTAGCCTATGAGCACAACGAATTCAAACAAGTCGAGATCACTTCAGGGGAAAAATAAGCAGTAGGACCTAGCATTGATAATTGTCTAGTAGACCTGGGAGTGTGTACCACCAGGTTGAAGGTATATGTCACTTCCCTCAGGACATATGACCTAATCATTGGAATGGATTGGTTAGAAGTACATCGAGTTATGGTAGACTGTTTCACAAAAAGGGTGCTTTGTGTTGACGATGAAGGAAGGCCAGTAGAGATCCACAGTGTATGAAGAAAGGTGTATCTATGCTTTATCTCAACTATCAAGGTTAAGTTGTGCATGAGGCAAGGGTGTTGACTTTATATAGTTGAAGAAGTGAGTGAAAGGAAAGGACACTCCTTGGATCAATACCCAGTATTGTCAGAGTTTAAAGATGTTTTTCCGAATGCGTTACTAGGGTTACCTCCTGAGAAGGATCTTGATTTTACTACTGACCTAAAATCTAATGTAGAACCAATTTCCAAGACTCTGTATCAGATGAAAGCACCAAAACTTTGTGAGTTGCAAATGCAGTTGAAAGATCTACTCGAATTAGGGATAATAAGGCCTAGTGTCTCACCTTGGGGTGCACCAATAATTTCTGTGAAGAAGAAGGATGGTTTCTTACGACTATGTATAGATTACATGTACTTGAATCATGCTACAGTGAAAAATAGGTACCCAATGCCATGGATAGATGATCTCTTTGATCAGATGAAAGGAGCAATGGTATTCTTAAAAATTGATTGGTGATCAGGGTATCACCAGTTAAGGATTAAGGAAGGCAATATTCCTAAAACTTCCTTTCAAACTCAGTTTGGGCATTACAAATTCATTGTAGTACCTTTCGAATTGACCAATGCACTAGCAATATTAATGAGCCTCATGAATGGTGTATTCCGGAAATACTTAGACCGCTTTGTACAAGTCTTTCTAGATGATATCCTCATATATTCTAAGAATGAAAGAGAACATGAGGAACACTTGTGAGTGGTGTTGTCCTGCCTTAAAGAGAACAAATTGTATGGGAAGTTTTCGAAGTGTTCCTTCTTCCAGAAATAAATTTACTATTTAGGTCATATCATTTCTAGGGAAGGAATCTTCGTGGACCCAGAAAAGGTAAAGGCCATTATGGAATGGCCAGTGCCAAAAAATGCTCACGAGGTAAGAAGCTTCATGGGGCTAGCAGGTTATTATCAAAGATTTGTGGAAGGGTTCTCTAAAATAGAGAAACCCATCACCACTTTGCAGCACAAGGGGGTCAGGTATGAATGGATAGAAGAATGTGATAGTGCAATCATGAAGCTTAAAAGGTTACTAACTAGTGCACTAATTCTGCGAGTGTCGGATATGGAAAAGGACTTCACAATCTGCACAGTTTCCTCGAAGCAAGGGTTGGGGGCCATGCTAATGTAGGATGGAGGAGTGATAGCATATGTGTCAAGGAAGTTAAAGCAACATAAGGAGATTTACGCTAGTCATGATTTGGAATTGGCAGTCATGATGCTAGCTTTGAAACTTTGGAGGCACTATCTAGTGGGGTGAAACTTTGAGCTCAAAACAGACCATCAAAATTTTAAAAATCTCTTCAATCAAAGGGATCTGAATGCCAGGAAAAGGCGATGGAGTGAGTTTATGAGTGAGTACGATTTTGGTATTTCATACATCAAAGGAAAGAAAAATGTGGTCGCAGATGCCTTGAGCAAAAGACCACGTGTCTTCTCCTTGGTACCCTTAAAAGTCAATCTGAGGGAACATGTGTTGATGCAACTCCATGGAGATAGTTGGTATTTAAAGGTTACTTCAAACCTCCAGAGTGGGAGGCAATTAGATCCAAAGTATGAAGAATATAGTCTGGAAGCAGACAGACTGTTAAGATATCGAGGAAGGATGTACATCCCTGAAGGTGGGGATATTCGAAGCATCATATTGAAGGAAGCCCATAGAGAACTTTATTGTGCACATCCGGGTGTGAAGAAAATGTACATAGACATGAGGAAGATCTTCTTATGGGTATGCATGAAGTGTGATGTAGTCCATTTCGTCACCAAGTTCCTAGAGTTTCAATAAGTGAAAGTCGACCACCATCACCCGGTAGGCCTCCTACAACCACATGATGTTCCTATGTCCAAGTGGGAAGTCATTTCTATGGATTTTGTTGTGGGGTTGTCACTCACATCTCGCAGACAGAATGCCATTCTTGTGATAGTTGATAAATTGACCAAGAGTGCTCATTTTATTTTGGTTAGAGACACTTACGATGTCATTGATGTGGAACGTGTGTTTGTAAGTGAGGTCATTCGTTTTCATGGGATACCCAAGAAGATCATTTCAGATAGGGACTCCAGATTCACTTCTAGGTTTTGGGCAAGTTTGCAGTCAGCGTTGGGGACTCAGTTGAACTTAAGCACAACTTACCATCCAGAAACTAATGGGAAAACTGAGAGAGTAAATCAGGTTATGGAAGACATGCTTAGGATGTATGTTATGGATAATCAAACCCATTGTGAGAAGTACCTAACTTTGGTAGAGTTCGTCTACAATAACAGTTTTCATAGCTCCATCGGAATGCCACCCTACGAAGCTCTGTATGGAAGTCCATGCAGAACACTGTTGAATTGGGAGAGGTTAGAAGATCGAGTAACAGTTGGGCCAGAATTGATTCAAGAGATGGAGGAATAGGTGATTCAGATTAGGCAGAGATTAAAGGAAGTGCAGGATGGCAGAAAAGTTATGTGAATGCACATAGGACTGACCAAATTTATAAAGTGGGAGATGAGGTTTTCATTCATATCAGGCCTAATAAGAGTACCATATGGTTCGGGAAGGGGAAAAAGTTGTCACCTCGATTTATAGGACCGTTCATAATCTAAGAGAAAATTAGACCTGTTTCCTATCGTCTCGTACTTCCACCCCACTTGCATAAAACTCATAATGTTTTTCATGTATCTGTTTTATGCCATTATGTTGTTGATGAATCACATAAACTAAATTGGAAGGAATTGCAGGTATTGGACGTAGGAACCCTCACGGTAGAACTGTTACGCATATTGGATCGTAGAGTCTGACAGCTCAGGAACTGTCTAGTAGACCAACTTAAGGTCCAGTGGGACAAGTATAGTCCAGGATCTGCTACTTGGGAAGATGTCGAGATGTTACGATGAGATTATCCCTCACTTTTTTGACCACCTCGAGAATATGTTCTTGAAGGTTGGGGGTATGTAACGCCACCTTTTGACTTACACAACTAGGATTACCTGAGGCCTAATCACCTTTATTTTCTATTCACAGTGAAACTATTAATGATACACTTAAACTTTTAAGACGTAGAAACCTGTATGAATGTTTAAATGTTATTTGAATGATGATGGATATGATGCGATCTACTATGTGAATGTAAATTCTATGAATGTTTAAATTTTATTGATGATGATGGATATGATGTGATATACTATGTGAATGTGAATCCTATGAAGGTTTAAATGTTATTTGAATTATGTTGGATATGATGCAATCTATTATGTAAATGATAATTCTATGAATGGGTAACGTTAATTGAATTATGGGGATATTATGAGATCTATATCTAACTTGAAAACTTTGATGTTAAAGTTGTTGGTATATGGATACCGAATTGAAATTATGGTTGTATGCAATTACATGATGATAATGCATAGATATGTATGAGTTTCTGTTACAGACTAATCTGCATGTCATTGGGCTATGAAATATCCAAGGGATAATGATACTAAAAGTAGATGTCATGACCACTGACCAAGAAACAATATGGTATGAATCTTCGTATGTGAAATTATATTGGTTTGAATGCATTCCTATGATATGTAGACCAGTGTAGGATTTTAGGTGGTGAGACTGCCTAAAAATGAATAAATGATGAAAAAACTCTCAGCAACATGGTGCCACTGTATATTCCATTGTAGGGTGTGCCACTGTATGAATTAATCGATTGTCATAATTTTAAATAATTGTTTAATGTATATTAGTTAATTAATTAATTAATTAATTGTCCTGATTTAATATATGTTTAATGTATATTAGTTTAATTAATTAATTAATTTCATGATTAAATATTTGGTTAATGGATTTGAGTTTAATAAATTATTAATTTATTAAATGGAGAATTAATGTATCGGATGATGGAACCATTAAAGAGAAAGGGGATAAGGTAGATGACACTCAATGGAGAGATAAGGTGGGTGAGACTTAATGAAGGTAGAAGGCGGTGGATGAGAGAGGGGGAAAGGAGGATAAGAGAGGGGGAATACACTCGAGAAGGGAATTTTGGGGGAGGGGGGTTTGGGAGAGCATCATTTTCATCGGAGAGGATTGTATTATTGGTTTGGGGCTGGAGGATTGTACTACTGGTTTTGCTTGAGGAACTTGTTGGAGTTGGGTGGATTGAGACAGGGGCACCTATTGCTAGGAGTTTTGGGCTCGAGGGGTAGGAATACTTATGGAATCCTGGAGCTAGGGAGCCAAAGAGGCTATGTTCCTAGCTGGTTGGGAGGAAAAGATTCAGTTTTAAGGCAGTTTCAAGCAGTTTGCAACAGCAAGAAAGCAAAGGACAAACTCATTCTTCAAGAGGTATTTTTTTTCAGTATTGATTTTGTTCAGAATGAAAGTTATGATATGAATTTATGTATGGAAAATGTGTAATATGTTGTGTAATATGTTTTGTGATTATTTTGGACTGTACAAAATGAGAATTTAATATTTAGCTAGTTAATTTGCTAGAACTTCAACATAAATTAGTTAGATTGTTGTAATGCAAACATAAATGGAAATTTGATGTCGTGTTCAAGAAAGGAAAAAGTAATTTAGATTATAAATTTACCATTTAACTTTGAAGCCCATGAAAAGGGTCTTACAAGAATCTAGTTATGAAAATCAACTTGTTGGTGTAGTTAGACATGGACTTTCTTGAAAACTAGGTTGTTGGTAGGCGAGTCCAAGACAAAATTTGGCATACCATTGTTAGTTATACCTTGTACTCTTAAAATCATTATGTGTTTTCTCATGCTAGATGATGGGGATTCATTAAGGCCATTTGTCTAGCAAACTTTGCCCCATCAACTCCAACACATTATTTGGGGTCAGAGTTAGAGATTTTTCATGGTACCTAGAGGCTTGCATGCATCAATGGAAAGTTCTCTCACTAAAGTCAGTGAGTATTCCTTAATGCTCCGTTTTTTTTAGTTCTTGCATGTGAATCCACTTCACATCATATATCTGTACCTCACAAGATGTACCAAGGAACCTCAACACTCATTTGCATTAATGGTGAGTAGTCTTGCATTGGTTAACAACATTCATCATTTGTTGGTAATCTAATACTTTCTCTCTCTGTTTTACTTCAACAAATTAATTCACATAGAAACAATTGTGCCACAATTTGGGTTTCAATGGAGATTATTTGGTATATAATTCTAACAATAGTTTGCAATGTGTGAAGAAAAGCGGAATAGAAGTCAAGGAAGCCAGAACAAACCATTCTCCTAAAACTAGGGGGTTATATATTTATTTAGAAGGTCCTTTGCTAAGGTATCATATCTCTTCCTCAGTATAGTTCTTGAGGCATAGTCTCATATTGGCCCTCCACCTCCTTGCTTCAGTGTTCTCGTTGTAGTTATTTTCATTTTACATTCTTGACACCATAAAATATTCTTCTAGTAGAAGGTGTATCTTGGTGGAAAAATCGTCCATCAACAGTCCTTCATCATTCTTTGATTCCATTTTGGCTTCATTATTTCCAGTATGAACAAGTTCATATTTTGCTAAGTTTTCAAGTTTTGTAGCATGTTTAAAGATTGAATTTCATTTATCCTTTCCCATAATAGTGCTTCTAAATATTTTTCAACATCAACATTAATTTTGTCATATGTGGTTTCCTTCAGTCATCAATATTAGTCAAATATCATAGAAGTTGTCTGTTTTGGTACAGAAAGGCATATAATTGTGCTTTTGAATTTTTTTTTAGAAAAATTTCGATAGTGATAGGTCTTCACTTCTCATTACAGAGGTTTGTAAAGTATCATATGCCTCCATGATCATTAAAGATCCTACTACATGTGCTATATCCAACAACAAATCTCTAGAGTCATTGTGTTACAGTGATCTTTCCAGCATCAAAAAATTTATGCATTACTTTCAAACCAAGGATATATATGTAAGTTTGGTGACTAAAAAATTCAAAGATAAATATGTTTTTAAAATATTTTTAATTTATTTTAAGAAATAGGGAATTTCATTATGCAATGGACTTATGCTTGTTGTTTTAGCTTCACCTTCATATCCCACTACCAAATTGTTAGGGACCTAACCCCTTACGTATGTAGAACAATATATTCGGATGTAATAAAGGTCAATATTAATAAGTCCTTGCAATAAATTAGAATAAGTCAAATGTAAGAAGACCTAATAGAAGCTTCCGCTTCTAGAAGGATAGTCCTCTAGATGGTTCTTTTGATAGATATATTTAGTATAAATATGATTTGAGAGTATGAGAACCCTAGCTTGGATATTATTGTAATAGAGCTCTTCTCGACTAGAGGTTTCCCCCTCGAAGATGCCCATGAACGTTGCTCTCATAATCAAAGTGCTCTTCCTATTGTTATTTTGATATCATTTTAGTGTTATTGTCATGTTGTTCCAGTTATATTGTTATTTATCTACCATTTCTAGTATTTTACTTATGTTCTGCATACTTTTTATTTCTGGAATATTGCAAGTGGTATCAGAGGACTTTCCTGGGCAGAAAATTGTGGGTTAATTTTTTTCAGGGTAGAGACGTATTTCGACGTCTTTAAGCTATAGAGATATTTCATTAATCACATAAACCCATGCCTGAGGGATTCATACACATAGGAAATACAAGTGGTTCTTAAGAGAACATTTGTTGGCCACCCTTGTAACCCTTATTGGTACCCCTTCGAGTGGTAGCGCATCAGACAACACCTGTATATGGACTGGCCTAGATTTCCTAAAGCCCTCTTTTTGCACCATTATTTGAGACCTATTCCATTGGATTTATCTCTTCTCCCTTATCACATTCATACCTATCATTTTTAAACAAAATTTTTGACCCCGCCTGCCCCTTTTCAGTTCCCTCATCATCATGGCCCATACCCGTAGCCAAGACTTGGAAGCTCGCTTCAATACCTTGCAATCTAATTTCATAGAGACCCAAAAATAAGTGAGACAGCTCAGTGCCAATATTTCCACCATCAATCAAAACATGCACTCCTCCATCACCATATCAATCATCAAACTCAAAGAATACCTCAAACAAGACATGACTACCCAACTTGAATCTATTGTTTCGATGATCTACACCAAGATACAGATCCCTACATATCCCCCTTTATATGACCCACCTTTGCATACCGAAGTTGAAACTTCCTCTCATTCCCATAATTTTCAGCCCCATCACTCTCTACTTGGCCTACGCCTTCCACGGATGGATGTGACTAAATTTGATGAATCATATCCCACTGGTTGGGTAACTCAAATAGAACATTATTTCTCTTTGTACGACATTACAGATGATTTGACCAAACTTCGATATGGTGTTATCCATCTAGATCAAGAACCTTGGCAATGGTGGCAATGGAGAAAAACTTCTCGTCAAGGGTATATTTCTTGGACACACTTTATGGTAGAGATTTATGAATGCTTTGACACTAACACCAACCATTTAGGTCATTTGACAAAGTTGAAACAATTTGGAACATTGGAAGACTTCATAGCTTCTTTTGAGAGACTAGCTTTTTGTACAGAGGGCATGTCAGATGCTTTTTTTCGAGAATGTTTTATCAGTGGCCTCAAGGATGATATTTGGGCCCATGTCCTCATGGCTCGGCCTTAGAGTTGGGTGGAGGATACTAAAAAAGATAAGGAATCACAATAGGTTGTCTCTTCTCAAAATCGAAAACCCCCCTTTATTCCTCACACTAAACCAGTAAATCCCATTACTCCTTCTGCTCCACTAAAGATCCAAAAATTGACTAGGGTTGAAATGGTTAAACGCCAACTCAAGGGCCTTTGTTATAATTGTGATGAAAAATATTTTCCATTCCACAAGTGTAAGGAACCAAATATTTTTATGGCCATATCGGAGGATATTTCAGAAGAGGATGTTGAAACTCCCCTTGTGTCTGAGTCACTTGAACCCACTGACATAACCCCTCCCTCAGACCCTCCCAAAGTAAAACTGGTCATTTCCCTAAATTATCTCACTAGCTTCTCTGCTCCCCAAACCCTCAAGATAATTGGTTACATCAAGCATAGGAAGGTCATCCTTATTGTTGATAGTGGAAGCACCCATAATTTTATTCATTGTCTCATTGCCCAAGAAACCCATTGCTATATCCATGTAGTCAATAATTTCCAAATCATGATTGCCAATGGAGACTCCATGAAATGTGGAGGGCATTGTGAAAATGTGAGTCTCCAAATTGGTGACTACCACCTAAAATTTCATATGTTTTCTATTGACATGGGCGGTTGTGACATTGTATTGGGTGCAGACTAGCTAAGGAATTTGGGTCCCATTCTCATGGATTTTAAGGAATTAACCATGCAATTCGACCAGGAGGGCCAACAATATAAGTTCCAAGGAATCATCATTGGTTCACCTAAGAGCATTAGTTCCCATCGCATGGAAAAGATTCTCATAAAAGGCCATTCTGGCATTATTTCCAAACTCCATGCCATATAAGCAACTGAGATACCCTCTGTGTCACAAAACCTCCAATCCATCCTCTCTAAACATCAAATGGTATTTTCCACTCCCTAGGGAATCCCTCCTTCCCATGGTGTTCATGATCATTCCATTCCCCTTGTACCATGAATCCTTCCTCCCAATATTCGTCCCTATTACCACCCCTTTTCCCAAAAACATGAAATTGAGAAAATGGTTTAAGAACTGCTTAACAAAAGCGTTATCTTCCCTAGTATGATCCCCTACTCTTCCCCTTTGGTCATGGTCTTGAAGAAATAAGGTTCTTCGTGCATGTGTCCTGACTTCTGTTCCCTCAACAAACTCACCATTAAAGACAAATTTCCCATTGTTATCGTTGATGACCTCTTGGATGAATTGAGTGGCACCTAGTTCTTTACTAAACTTGATCTTCATTCTGGCTACCACCAGATCCATATGAAAGAGGTAGACATTCATAAGACTACCTTTATAACTCATGAGGGCCACTATGAGTTTTTGTTCATGCCCTTTGGCTTATGTAATTCCCCCTCCACCTTTCAAAGCCTCATGATCCATGTATTCCATCCATTTCTCTGTCATTTTGTCTTAGTTTTATTTGATGATATCCTCATCTATAGAAAAAACTATACATACCATATTTTTCATGTGGATTTAGTTCTCCATCTACTCTCTCAGTACCAACTTTTCCTGAAACAATCTAAATGTGCTTTTGGTGCCTCGAAATACGAGTACTTGGGTCATCTTGTTTGAAAGGACAACCTCAGGGTGGCACTAAAAATATTGAAGCTATGAAATATTGGCCTCACCCAAGGAATCTGAAAAGCTTGCATCGATTTATGGGCTTAACAGTTTTTTAAGAATTATGGAAAGATTGTGGCACCTCTCACTGAACTCCTTAAAAACAATTCTTTCACTTGGACTCCAACAACTTCTCAGGCCTTTTAAACCTTCAATATGGCCATGTGCACCACTCCAGTCCTGGCCCTTCCTGATTTCACAAAGACCTTTGTCTTGGAATGTGATGCTTCAGGGAAAGGAATTGGCATTATCGTTATGCAAGAAGGTTGGCCTTTGGCCTTTACCAGCAAACAACTGTCTAAACAAAATTTGGGCAAATCAATCTATGAAAAGGAAATGTTGGCTATTTTGCATGTCGTTGATCTATGACACCCTTATCTATTGGGGAAACACTTCCAAATTAAGACAGATAATCAAAGCCTCAAGTATTTTTTGGAACAATGCATTTCCTCCCCAGAGAAACAAGAATGGATGACTAAGCTCTTTGGATATGATTATGAGATCATTTACAAGAAAGACAAAGACAATGTGGTTGCGGATGCACTTTCCTGAAAATATGAAGATGAAGGATCCCTTTTTTCTCTCTCCTTCATTGTAGAAGATTGGCTCCAAGCCGTTCGTCAGGAATGGCTACACAATCCCAAAAGTTTGCATCTAATACAACAATTGCAGTCCAATTCTTCAGTCCCCCCAGGGTACACTTGGCTCCATGATGATCTTCGATACAAAGGCCATTTGTATTTAAGTAAACAATCAAAACTTAAATCCACGGTACTTTCTGATCTTCATGCTACACCCATAGCTGGCCCCTCCAGGTTTACCAAAACCTATGACAGGGTCAAATGTTTTTTTTTCTGGGATGGTATGAAACAATACATTCATAATTTTGTGGCTGAATGTGATGTGTGTCAATGCAACAAGGGAGAAATAGTCAAATCTCCTGGCACACTACAACCACTTCCAATTCCACCTTCTATTTGGAGGGATATCTCTATGGATTTTATTATAGGATTACCTAAATCAGTAAATAAATCAGTCATCATGGTGGTAGTCGATCATCTTTCCAAGTAAGCTCATTTATGTTCTCTTCAACACCCATTCACAACATCCATTGTGGCTCAAATTTCATGGATCAGGTTTTCAAGCTTCATGGCATGTTGCATTCTATTTTTTTTTATCCCGACCCATCTTTCACCAGCATATTTTGGCAAGAACTATTCAAGCTTCAAGGCACCCAATTGCATCTCAGCACAACTTATCATCCCCAGATTGATGGACAAACTGAAGTTGTCAAGAAGTGTTTGGAAACATATTTGAGGTGTTTTGCATCGGAAAATAAAAATTAGTGGGCTTAATCGTTATCCCTAACTGAATGGTGGTGAAACACTTCATACCATACAACTACCCACATGACTCCTTTTGAAGCGGTATATGGACAAAATTCACCTTCAGTTCTCTCATATTTACTAGGTGTCTCGAAGGTCCAAGTGGTTGACCAAACTCTTACGGTTTGAGAGGCTATTCTCTGTATCCTCAAAGAGAATTTGGTCATGGCTCAGAATCGCATAAAGAAAAAAGAAAATCAAGGTCACTTTGAACATCAATTTACAGAAGGGGATCAGGTGTTTCTTCGACTGCAACCTTACAAGCAAAATTCCCTCAAGGCTGACCATTGTTAGAAGTTGGCACCATAAATTTATGGTCCTTATACCATTCTCAAGCATGTGGGACAAGTGGCCTATCAGTTAGCTTTTCCCAGTCATTCTAAGCTACATGAAGTGCCAGAATCAAACCAACCTTCCTAAGTTGGACGAAGAAGGATTCATTTGGCTACAACCACAAGTAGTTTTGGACCAGAGTGAGCGTCACTTGCATCAACAAAACATCAAGGAATTGTTATTCCAGTGGAAATATACAACTCCGACAGATGCCACTTGGGAACCAACTACCGTTCTGCAAAAATTTCCACATCTCAAGCCTTGAGGACAAGGTTTTTTTTTAAGGGAGAGGACATGTTAGGGACCTAACCCCTCACATATATAGAACAATATATTCAGATGTAATAAAGGTCAATATTAATAAGGCATTGCAATAAAGTATAATAAGTTGAATGTAAGAAGACCTAATAGAAGCCTCCACTTCTAGAAGGATCTTCCTCTAGATGGTTCTTTTGATAGACATATTTAGTATAAATAGGAGTCGAGGGTATGAGAACTCTACCTTGGAAATTATTGTAATAGATCTATGCTCGACTAAAGGTTGCCCCCTTGAAGAGGTCAGTGAGCATTTCTCTTAGAATCAAAGTGTTATTTCTCGTGTTATTTTGATATCATTTCAGTGTTATTGTGGTGTTGTTCTGGTTATATTGTTATTTATCTGCCATTTATAGCATTTTATTTTTGTTCTGCATACTTTTTATATTTGGTATATTACACAAACCACTGTGATTGCATTCACCATTTTCTTTATATCCTAAATTTTTCTTACCCTTATCTTCACATTATATATTGCATTTCCTTTTCACTTTCATTTTACTTTATCCTTATGGAACACTATCAATTGCACTTGTTTATATTGATGACTCTTCCATTAAATTTATCGCATACCTATATACATTATCTATCACCTTTGAACCATGTCGCATCCTTTATACATTTACCATATGAAATTATAATTATATATTAACCATATGGAATATTACCTATGTCATATTACCTAACATCTATCGAGCATATGGTGTGCATTATTGTTAGGTGATTTCTATGTACTAAAAAACACCCTAAACTACATTCAATTAAATTGTCAACCCGGGGTAAGTAAACTTAAAGTTGTAGAAAAATATATGCCAAAGGTAAAAAGGTTGGTAGGAGTATAGTCTAACTATGGAAAGCAGCTATCTAGGGCTAATCTACTCAAGCAAACCTATCTAATGAACAAACCCTACTAAGAAAATTGAAACTAGGTAACCTAAGTACTTTTGGGCCAAGGATCGATGGATAGTTCATAAAAAGGAAAATGAAAACTCCGTATAAACAAAACTAGTTTAACAATAAGCAAAAATAAACTACTAAGCATAATAAGTAAATGAAAAAAGAAAACTTCTTTAACTTGCCAACCTATATTCAATGAGAAACTATCCTATGAAAGAAAATAAATAAGCAAGTAAGAAAAACACCTATCTAACCTATTAAAGCAAATAGACAAGCAAGCAAAGGCACCTAACTAACCTACTAAAGCAAAAGACAAGTAAGCAAAGGCAACTAACTAACCTACAAAATCAAATATACAAGTAAGCAAAGACTTCTCATTGAAAAACTACCTAGCCTAAGAGGCAAGTGGACTAAATGCCTAATGAAAAACTATTTCTAATGCATGAAAGGAAATTTAAATGCTCAAAGCAATGCATGAAAGCAAATCTAGTCTATTGAAGGCAAGAAAGACTAACAACTAATTCTTGAGCAAACTGCTATCTAATCTATCAAAGCAAATTCTATCTATCCTATAGCAGCAAATAAGTCTATCTCCTAAGCTATGAAAGAAAGAAACTATATCTATGAAACACTCAAATATAATGCTAGTGGTTGTGTGAATTCCTTCGGTGGTGACGGATGATATCTCGATGACACTTGACAACAAAGGACAATTCCAACGGTATAAATGCAACACTAAACTCAATGGAAAAATGGAAGGTGTGGATTAAACAATCCAATGAAAACTTAGCCATGACAAAAATACTTTTAAATACCCTACATATTAAACCATCAACAACATAATGAGATCATCATTATTTAACTAAGAAATTTAATTGCATTTTTAATCTATGAAAGGAAATTGTGTAAAAGAAAACTATGCTATGTCTACTCTAATAATTCAAAGTTCAAACTACAATAAGAAAGTGCTTGAAAACATAAATTAAACTGTGATATTGAAAAGAAAACTAACAACTACATTAACCAACAACTAATTAAATAAGATCTATATGAAATTGAAATTAGCAAGCTTGTAATAAAAAACTGGAACTAATTCTATCTATCCATCAATCCTTGTCAAAGAAAACCCAAATAAACAAACTCTATTCTAATCTAATAAAAACTTTGTTTTAACTTGATTACAAAACCATAACTCAAAGCATATTTTAACATCTACGTTCACATGAGGTTAATATAAAGACTTGGGGTTAGTATGGAGTCTTGCAAGACCTTTTCTAAGATATAAAATCAACACATGCTAATATGTATCAACATCTAACCTACAAAACAATTAAAACAATTAAGCTACAACAAACTAGTTAGTATAATAAAAACATGCATGTACAGAAAATAAAAAGAGAGCAATTAAATTAAGAAATTCATAAATAAACATGAAAAGAGTTACCAGGTTGCTGGTGCCCCCCCAACAATTCGTGGTCACTCTCTAAAAGTACACCATGAGCTTAGCAGGCCAAATTCACCATAAAAATTCAAAAACGCAGTTCTGGCATAATTCTAGTAATGTAAAAACTCAAACAGAGCAAAAATCATTTTTCTGGCAATTCTAATTCTTATGCTACTTGTTTCTTCTAATTAACAATCATCTGACCACCTTAGTGGTATTTATAACATTTACAAACTAAGTGGTCGATCACAGGAGGGTCGAACCACCTCTAAATTCGGCAAATTACAATAAATGATGCTCTAACTGTCAAAATGGAGTAAGCCAATAATCATCTTCTTTGGACAACTAAAAATGAGTTGTCTAGAGCTTAGTAGCTAGAGGGGGCGTCATCTAGAAAACCCATGTGCCTGATTTTTCCACCACTGGCTGCCAATACCAGAACCACCAACTCGCCTTACGTTTTTGTGCAATACTAGGTGTCAGAACTAGTGTAAGATCAAGTACCGAAACGAGTGATGGATCAAGTGCCGGAACGAGTGTCAAACCAAGAAACATGGTTCATTTTACCCTATAATAGCAGAAAAACATGAATTAACTCTTGGAAACCATAAAATATGATAAATTAAACTTGATTGAATCACAAAACATGAATTATATGTACCTCATGTCGATTATATCATTTTATCATAAAATTCTTCAAAAAGCTCCTTTGAAAGATGAAAAATGCATATGTACATATGGAAAAAAGTGTATAATAACATCATGAAGATGGTCATATCTCGGGCCCAGCAATTATACATTTACACCTTCCTTCAAAGGACACTTCCAAAACTAGACATCATTATCCACTAAAGTTTGTATATGCAGGTATGACTATCTTCTCAATACATCAACAAGGTCAATTTTTCTATGATTTCCCATAAAAATGTATGAAAACCATTTACAAATTCAACCATTGTGACTCATTTGGAATCACTGAAGGGATTCCAAATGAGTTTCATTCATATCTCCCAAATTTAAAATTATATGACTCTCCAAAACTATCAACCATTGAAACCCTTTCCAGTATGACCTTTTTTGTTATAATTTTGAAGATGACAGTCATGGTTTTCTCCTTTCTTAAGAAATTGCAGTAAAAAATCATGATCGACCATCATCAGAAAACACCCATGCAGGATCTCCTAGAATACAATCCATGTCAAAGGATGTTTAGGGCAGCAGGGTGGCACAAATTTTGTTCCAAATTCCAATCTTTTAATGATTAGGTGACATTATACTTTTCCAAGGGTTTTAATGGGCATGTAGCTCAAATAGGGTAAATCGCAATGGATATTTTAGAAAGAATAATGGATCATTCCACAAGCTTGTCAAGGGAAGGAGATAAATTCTTAAAAAATAGGCGTGTGAGAAAATACATATAAAATCGGGTTTTGAATCCATAATTCCATAATGTGAATTGGGAAAAGGTAATCCAGGTGGATATTGGTGGCCACCCACCTATTCCAACTGGCTCATCTGGATAGTTTCTATTTCAACACATTCTTTTGTAATTCTTTGTAATTGTGGATTCTACACTTATGGTTATTTATGAATCCATAAACAATGGTCAGGTGGATATTGGTGGCCTCCCACCTAATCCAACTAGATTATTTTGGAAGTTTTCATGTCAGTACATCTTTGTGTACTTCCAAGGTTGTTTTGGGGCCCTAAATAGTGTTTTTTTGGCTTGCCACAGTCAAATTGTATACAGAATCCTAGTTTGATGGACTAATGTCTATTTCTTGAAAATACATTTCCAACGGGCTATCACTCTCCTAAAATGGAGGTCGTATGCAGAAGTTACGACCCTGGGAAGTTGAGGTACCAACTTACCCATCAGAGCCCACATAACGTTTGGTGTTTCATCTCCTAGGGTTAGGTTTTTGGATGTCTAGGGTTTTTAAATTCATGAGTAAATTTAAAAATTCCTCTAGAGCCTCATTTTAATCATTCTTATCAAGAATATGCACATAACATCCACATCTCTTCTCAGAGATAGCTACCACCATTCGAGAAAGTTGTTTTCAATTTTGTAGTTTTACAGTTTCAACCTATTTTATTTATTCAATAGAAGTTATTGTTCACTAGATATATGTTTTTGTTCTCCATATATCTGTTTTATTATATCCATTATGTTATTCATTTCATTCCTCTCATAAATCTTGATCAGTGGTATCATAGCGGTCTGCTCTTCATTTATTTATCTTCGTGCATGTCCCCGACAAGATCTAGGTACCAGAAGTTGGGACTCGAAGCAGTCAATCCTTTGCAATCTCGGTTTTGCTGAGCCTGCCGACAAACCATGGGGGATGATAAAAAATATGATGGACTAGGAGACCCTTTTAAAATGTTTCTCAAGGAAGACCTTGCGCGAAAAAGGAATGAAATGATGGACAACTTTGCACAGATCCTTCGGTGTTTTCCCACAGGAGACACATCTTCATCAAGAAACCATGCAAACCCCTTGAAGGTAAAAGTAAATTTTGATATTCCATTATTTAAAGCACTGATAGATGTAGATGTTGTAGATAAATGGTTGAATCTACTCGAAGGGTGCTTTTCAATCCACAAATTTCCAGACAAGGAAAAGATTACTTTTTCACTCCTCAAGGTCGTCCCCCATGTTAAGGACTGGTGGGATACTTACTCTGAGCAAAGGGCCATAGAGGAATATGCAATATTGTGGTCAGCCCCACAATGGATTCCTTCAGGGATTCCATTAAACAACAATACTACCATGTTGGAAGCTAGGAGGACCAATACACAAGATGGACCACACTGCGTCAAGAAAGGGACCATACGGTGCCATATTTCACCAATATTTTCCATACTCTATGCATCAAATTGGGTATCAAAGAATATGAATGACATATGGTTTTTAATGTTGTGGTTGTTTACATAGATACATTCAAACTGAAATGGAGTTTCTAGACATTAGATTATTAGGTGTGGGTTATAGATATGCTATCAAGATCAAGCAAAAATTTAAGTAGAAGAGGAAAGAGTTTGGATATACAAACTCCTCACAGTTGAAGCAGAGAAAATGTGGCCCGAACCCATAAAACAAGGGACAAAGAAAATATGGCCACTCTCAGGACAACCATTCCAAGTTGAAACATAAGAATGGTAATGAGAAGTCGAAGAAGGACACAAGAAAGTGGTGTAAATACCATAAAATCCCTTGGCACAACACTGAAGAATGTCGCTCCAAGTAGTCACTGGTGGCCGAGATGAAAGCTTCCGAGTCATAGGAATATTTTAACTCTGACTCAAATCAAGGAGGGAAGTGGATTATCAATGCCAAACCTAGCGCCACTGTCACTACCACCAAAGTCCATCCAAGCGATCTAGAAGAACCATAGGAAGGGGAACGCCTTTTTCACTTAAAGATGTGGGTTAAGGGGGCTTCACTTCATTTCATTGTCGATAGTGGTAGTCAGAAGAACATGATATCAATAGAGGTCAGCAAGTGGATGGATCTACCGATGAAACGACACCCACATACCTACACAATGGTTGGTTTTTCCAAGGAAGCGATCTTCGCGTCATCCAACAATGTTATCTTCCCTATGAAATCAAACCCATCAAAGATGAGGTACTGTGTGATATTTTTCCCATTGAAGTTTGTGATTTTCTTTTAGGAAAACCATATTTGTGGAAGTGACATGTTGTGTATGATTCTATACCGTGCAGTGTTATTATTACTTTGGGTAGAAAATTGTATAGGATACCAAAGGTAGCGCCGCCTACCCCTATTTCTTTAATATATGCTAAGCAATGCAGTAAGGTCATTTAACATAATGGGAACGTCATCTTCTTTGTGATCCGTGCTCATAGTAAGAAGAAGGTCACCTCCACATCCGTGGCCTATACACAAAGCCTCTCTTTGTAGCAGAAGCAAGTGGATGGGATCATGGAATACTATAGAGACATCTTCTTATCACCCATCGGGGTACCAACACACTACAAAATCAAGCATCCAAATGATCTAACCCCTGGTGAACCTCTACCTGATGGACCAGTCTATCATCACTTGTTGATGGAAAATGACGAAATCAAGCATCAGATCCAAGAGTTTCTTCAAAAGGGGAACATTAGACCCAACTCCTCCCCTTGTGGAAGCCTTATTGTACTGGTGCAGAATAAATATGGGACATGGTGGCTCTACATTGATTACAGAGCATTAAACAAAATAACAATCAGGAATTAGTACCTAATTCCCTGAATTGATAACCTTCTTGATAAACTTCAGGGGGAAAAGTTCTTTAGTAAGATTGACCTACTGGATACCACTAGGCTCCCATCGAACTGACTAATGTATGGAAGAAAACTTTCAAATATAAAGAAGGTCTCTTTGAATGGATGGTCATGCCATTTGGCTTAAAAAATGCACCAGCCACTTTCATGAGGTTGATGGATGATGTATTGAGACCCTTCACCAAATATTTTGTCATGGTATACCTGGATGACATCATCATCTTCAACAGAACTTGGGAGGAGAACATGCAACATATTGAACAGGTTCTAAGCACTCTACGATAGCACAAGCTATATGCCAACTTGGAAAAATGCTTCATTGGCATGAACATGGTCCAACACTTGTGATACATTGTTTATGAGCATGGGGTACAGGTGGATCCCACTAATATCCAAATCATTCATGATTGGCCAGCCCTGACCAAAATAATCAAGCTTCTAAGATTACTGGGAGTTTCCATCTTCTACCGATGGTTCATATTAGGATTATCCCATATTACATGGGCCCTTAGCCAAGTGACCAAGGCTGGTGATAGGGAAAATTTCACATGGGGGAAGGCACAACAATGATAATTTAATTATTTGAATAATTTCTTGTGCTCAGCTCCATTATTCCCTTTAATTGATTTGAAGCAACAATTTGATATTAATACTGATGCAGTCGACTATGATGTAGGTGCAGTTCTCACTCAGCACGGTCATATAGTAGCATACCATAGTAAGACACTCTCAAATACCATCTATAAATACCCCACCTATGACAAGGAAATGTTTTCCATTGTGCAAGTTTTTTGTCAATGGAAACATTACATTTTGGGAAAGGAGACAATCATCCACACTGATCAAAAACCTCTATAATTCATACAAACACAAGGGAAGTTATAGAATGACCTCCATCAAAAGTGGTCCACATACCTGCAGCAGTTCCATATCAACATCAAGTATAATATAGGGAGCACAATTTTTGTCATTGACTGCCTCATCCGACCTCCTGTGGATACACTCACCACCATGCTCCATTCCTGTGGGCATGAGGCATCTAAGCGACCCCAACTTTATCAGCGATATCCTCACTTCACCACCACCTATCACCTCTTGGGTATAGGCACAAATGTCATTGATTTTCACATTCAGGATGGACTGTTATGCCATATGGGCCATCCATGTGTTCCTTCAAGTGATTTCACAAAGTTGATTTGGGAGGCTCACTACATTGGGATGGCGGGACATTTTTGGCGTGGAGGAAATTGTGGCCTTTCTATGGCCAAAACTTCAACAGGATGTCAACAAGTATATAACATCTTGCACCACCTGTTCTATTTCCAAGCCATCCATAAAGAAGCAAGGCTTATAAAACCCTCTTCATACTCTCGAGGGGATTTGAGAATCCATCTCGATGGATTACATGTCTAGTATTCCATCCACCAAGAAAGAAAATGATTTTTTGTTTGTGGTGGTTGATCGGTTTTCAAAGATGGCCATTCTCACAGCATGTAAGAAGAGCATCACAGTGACAAATATTTCCAAGATCTTCTTCAAAAGAGTGTGGGTCCATTTTGGGATACCACATACCATCATCTCTGATCAAGATAACAGGTTCCTTGGCACATTTTTGTCGATTCTCTAGTCATTGTTGGATACCAAGCCCACCAAATCCACTACCTTCCACCCTCAAACCGATGTCCAAATAGAGGTTCTCAATCGGATGAATGTGCACATCCTGTGCATGTATAAGTCTAAGAATTTGTGTACATGGGATGAGAGTCTACCCTATGTTCAACACATCTATAGTAGGGCTCTCCATAGCTCCACCAACCTGTTGATGGGACCTAAATCCCTTGACTCAATAGTAGGAACCAAACCTACCACCGAGGCCCAATTAGAATCTACAACGTTTAAAATGGAATGGTTCTCTAGATCTTGTGATCCGGACAATTAATGGATGGGCTTTGTGTTTCTTTATGAAGGCTCTTCTTTTAGTTAGGACTATTTTCTTCTATATTTTCTCTTGGGTGGGGCTGATATGTGAGATGCAAGATAGCATAAACCAACTTGACAATTAATAGGATTAATGTTTAACTACTGGGAAGAGGTTAAGCTTGGGATAACCCGTTGCTCAACATGCAGACAATTACTCTATACCATAGGCCCAGTACTAATACATTAACCATGTGAGCATCCAATTATCGTCTAAGAAACTAACTATTAGAAAGAAAGCACATATGTAATAAGATAATGGAAAGCAAAATAATTCATCTACCATAACCATGCATCACATAATAACAAAATGATTTATCTTCATCATTAAAGAAAAGAACATCAAAACATTGCACCAGATAACTTGACAATAGTATTAATTGTTCTTACTCATTACTGCATCATTCATGAAATAGGATAGGAAGTAGTTCTTCTCCAAATCCAATCACATGCATCTGATGAAAATATTTTGTCTTTGGTCCATAAGGACTTCTCAATTCATAGTAGTCTCAAAATAATTATTAACAACGAAAAAGAAAGAGTTCTTACAACAACCATCGACCTTTTTCTAACTAGTCGATGTCTTTATTTATAATATGGATTTATAATCGAAACTAAAAACTAATTGTAATTTAAACAAAAAAAAAATCGCCATGTGGCGTTATCTTGTAATAGATTCTTTAACAGTCATCCCGATATACTTCTTGGAAAGGATGACTGCTCTCATATTTCGTCCAGCTGACAAACAGGTTTTCACGAGTTTGGGTCCATGCAAATCTATGTTGTTCCATCAGGGCCGCCTATATTCCCATGATGTCTACTACATGCGTCCGGTATTTTACTAAGATGGAGTTTAGTTTGTGTAGCATGGCTTGAGCTTTGATCGGATGTTGTGAAAATTTTTGTACTTGACCTGGATTCGCATCGACGATTTTTTCTAACTCTTCGGTCCATAGCGCATCTTGTTCAGCATGCTGCTTGACCACATTGCTCAGTTCAATGAAATTATCGGGGGTGTCAAACGCGGGGAACTTGGCATTCTATATCACTTTGTCGATCCTGCTTCGGAGTTTCTTTCAGGTTCATCGGTGAGATCATCGAGCAATCTTTGTTCGGTGATTGGAGAATCCTTCCTACAAGCAGGGTTGAGATAGTTTAGTGATCGAGCAAATATGTACTAAGATACCAACAAACATGATCGATCGGTGCATACCTGTGAAGCTCGTTATTCTCAACCATTTAATACTTACGTGATCCCAGATTCTCCTTTGAATTACCTGCGATGTCTTTTATCCACGTCACCACTCCTATTCAATTTAAACGAGTCAAGTCATCGTGCCAAAGCATGGAAAATCAAGTACGACAGATACGAGCATTGGAACTGTCATAGTAGCTGCTTGAACTTTGGGATTGGGAAAAGACGCCATAGTTGAGCGTGCACGTTTATTCTCCCAGAAGGTCAGTTACGATAGTAATGAATTTGTTAAATGCCTCCAGAATCCGTATTTCCAAGTGTGTCAAATATCATTTGTCAATAATGGAAGTTGGGGAGTTTAAAGAGATTGGAATTTTTGTACTGCACATTCTCTGCAACTACGATCGATGACGCTTTAAGCGTTCTGGATTACATATGACGAGCAGTTGTGATGTGTTAAGTATTCAAGGCATCTTGTCATGAAAAATGAGTGTTCTTTTGGCACGCTCTGGTTTGTTTCTCTGTTTGGATATAAATTCTAGGAATTTTGTGGGGAATTCCACGCATAAGTCACGTTTATGCTTCTGTGACGCTAATCTTGTGTGTTTATTTAGGTGAAACTTAGTGTAGTGGTCCTTAATTACCTGCAGGTTTCCAAGCCACCATGTTGTTTCATTACGGGATCCCCTCCTAACAAGGGACAAGATTTGCGAGGTAGTCGGAATGCCAGGTCCGAGCCCCAACACGCCTGGGATTCATTCTTATTGGCTCCTAGCATCCTCAAATATTCGACAGGAGGTACAGGATTTCATTCGGATAGGGTATATATGCCTCTAGATGAAGTTGGGGTGGAGAGAAGTACACCTAAAGGAGGTATGCTAGAGATTGTGCCCCCATAGGAGTGAACACCACGAAGAAGAGGGAGGCCTAGGAAAGACAAGGGAAAAAGGGAGGAAAATTTCCCTCAAGCTGAGATGAATATACATCTAGCCATTGAGGGGTATATGATGCTTACTTATTAGTTGGGGCTTGTGTGGACTACTAGTAAAGGAAGCGGGGGATGAAAGGGGAGGGCAAAAGAATTGGTTTCTCCCGTTAAGAGTTCCATCCAGTAGTTAGAGCAGGTCTAACTTGCTATAGTTGAACTCTACCAAGAAAATAGAGAGTTGTGGGGATAGTTGTAAGTGAAGAACCAGGAGGTATTGACGGTAAAGGGTCGCGGAGGAAGCACATTTTGTCTCCAGAGACAACTTTGAGAAGCTCAAGACAAAATTGTGCAGTTGCGTGAGGCGCAAAGGACGACAGTGAAAGAGGGAAAGGAAATGTTACAGGATGTGAGAAGTAGTCTGGGAGAAGGTGTGCACGCAATAGATGCATAATGGGTGATCCTTTGCTTTGTGTTCCCCAAAGTGACGCTTAATATTTCTTCCTTTTTTGTAGTAAGGATTTTGTACTCTCACTGTGACTGGGCCATTTAGTAAATATGCTGATGATATCTATTTGTATGTAGCCCAAGTTTGGCGGGAATTAATTATATGAAAACTTGAAGCTTCTTGAATGTATCTCGTTCCCTTTTTAATGTAAATTATCTACAAACTTTTTTCTGAGTTTTTTGTGAAAATTATATGATTTTATAAATGTTAGTTTTGCAATGTGAGTTTGTTGATATGTTCCCTCTAAAACTTGACATTGACGTGGATTATCAACCCAGGGCTACTTAAATTATTTGAACATACAATTTATCATTCGGATGGTGAGTAAGGATTGTACTTTGGGATCTATTTATGTCGAAATTACTTAAAATATATTGTGACTACCTACACTTGAGTGGCCTCAGGGGTCGGCAAATTCAAAATATAAATTTTAATGATCATTGTATTTTGTAATTCTTCGATGCCGAAATCGTGTCGGGTGTCGACAATCGACGATACCTCTCTTCTCTTTGCATGACACTTACCTTTTCATTTTCCTACCAAATCCGAACAGGTTGGTGTTCGGCGATACCTCTGCCATGGTTCAATTGTAAAAAGGAAAGACTTTCATCTGCCGACGTCGATGAAGATCGATGTTCGACTAATTTAAACTTTCTCAAACAATTTTCAACACCTTTAACGTTTACCGATGTTGAACTCCTAAGCGCATCGGGGAGAGATTTAGTGTGTCGATTCCTTAAGAAGTTTATTAAGGACCCTTTAACGATTAAGATGATTCTTTGTTGTATGTTCAGGCAGGCTTTAGAATGAACATAAAAATAAGTGCAAGTATCAGTTTCATACTGAAGGCAAAACAGAGAGTGTAAAGGATCAAGTTGTACCCAAAAGTAAAAAATAAACATACTCTTTTAGGGTGTGTTGAGTGCTCAACAAATGGCGATTCACTGGGCGAAAATGAAATCTGTGTTCCTTCTTCGTTTCCTATGACCCTGACTCATGACTCGATTTTTATTATTACTATTTTTTTTTTTAACTGGAAGTATTGTTTTAGGGCTTGGCCATTTACTGGGAGGGCATCAGGTTCTCCCCTAAGACTCTGAAATCGATAAGTTTCTTCCCTAATCTTCTCAACTACCAGGAAAGGTCCAAGCCATAGACTCTGAAACTTAGAATGTTTCCCCTTAGGTTCATTTTCTCTATCCCACTTTAGGACTAAGTCTCCTACTTCAAAATTCTTTTCTTTAGCCTTATTTTTATCGAACCATCTTTTCACTATTTTTTGGTGAGATAGGAATTTTCACTTATCTTTTTCTCTCTCTTCTTCTAGCATGAGCAGAGTATTAATCCTTTTCTGCATGGTCGATGAGGGTTCTTCGTTGGAATCTTGGGACAACACAAGAGACGGGAGATAGAGTCCATTTGGGAGGATGACTTCTTTCCCATAGATCAGAAAGTATGGGAAATTTCCTATGGCTTCCTTAGGTGTGACCCTGTCGGCCCATAGAGAATTATAGAGTATATTATGCCAATTTATTTGGTTATCTGTCACCTTCTTCTTTAATATCCTTACTAGGTTTTTATTAGTCAAGTCAGCCACACCATTTCCCTGGGGATACTAATTTGTAGAGTACTTTATCATGATTCCTTTGTCCAAAGAAAAATTTGTCAATAGGGTTGAAGAAAAGTAATACGTGTTATCGAAGACCAAAATATAAGGGACACCAAACCTCATGATAAACTATTATTCTATGAATTTGATAACCACCTTCTCATTCACATGAGTCAGAGAAATGGCCTCTATCCATCTCATTAAATAGTCGATGGTGGTAAGAATGTACTTGTGCAACTTCGAGGAGCTATCTGTGATTTCTCCTATGATATACAACCCCCACTGCTCGAAAGGTTGAGAGGCAGTAAGAGGTTGGAGTGGGACCACCGCTCTTTTCTCCTTTCCAGTGCTTATTTGACAAGTCTTACAATTTCTAGCGTAAGTATGAGCGTATTTGAACAAGGTGGACCAATAATAGTCAGCTCTCAGAATCTTATTAGCGGTAGTGTTTCCTGCAAAATGTCCCCCAACGGGACCATCATGGAGTTCTTTCAGTACATTGTCTGCGTCTTCTTGTTCGAGACATCTTACTATTGTAATTGATCTGGAAGAGTACCCAATTTATAAGATGATATTGTGCATATTTTAATCTTAGGGCTCTCCTTTCTCCAGGGTTGAGGTTTTCGGGACAAGTCCCGTGATGTAGGAGATAAGTTAAATATTTGTACCAGGAGTCTTGTCCTAGGGATATGTATGCTACTTCACCACACCATAGTGTCATTTCATTCTCCCATCTGAGATCTTCATTTACTTGATCCTGAGCTTCGACTGCAAGCTCTCACAAACCTTTCCCTTTTACTATTGTTGCAGGTTTTATATCTAGATCAAATTCTTGTACTACCTCCATCTAGTTTCCCATTATTTCCCCCATTTTCTGCTGGGTGAACAAGGATCGAACTACAGGGTGTGACACAATTAATTTAGTGTGATTCTTAAGGATGTAAGACCTGAAATGTTTTACTTAATTATAGACCGCGTAGGCATGTTTTTCCACAACAGGATAATTGAGCTCAACTCCTTGGATATTAGTACTCATAAATGAAACAAAGGCTTCATTGTGGCCATCATCATTCTAAGTCAAAACTGCATCTAGAAATTGATTGGAGGCGAAAGTATAAAGGAAAAAATCCCTATTGAAATCGGGACTTCACAACATCGGGGCCCGAGAAATGGAAGCTTTGATATTGTTGAAGGCGTCTTTTCTCTCATCATCCCACTTAAATTTGGCATCTTTGTGAATCATCTTTTGTAAGGGTTTGATGATTTCCGCGAAGTCGAGAGTGAACTTCCTCACAAAATTGATTTGCCTAAAAAAGGACTGCATAACTTTCTTATTATGGGGTAAGGGAAGTTGAGCTATGGCTTTAATCCTTTCGGGGTCTATGTGAATCCCTTCCTGAGATATAATGTGGCCTAACAAATTACCTTCCTCGACACCGAAGATAATTTTCTTAGGGTTTAAGGATATACTGCATTTCCTACACCTCTCGCAAATATGAGTTAAGTATTGGATTTGCTCTTCTCTGTTCTTTGAATACACTGTTACGTCTTCTAGATACACTACCATGCATCTGTTAATCAGTCCTCAAAACAATACATCCATTTCTCTTTGGAATTTTTCTCCTGCGTTAATTAACCCGAAATGAATGCGCTTATAAGTGAAGGTTCCCCATTTGGTTCGGAAAGTGGTTTTTAAACGATCTTCCTCTGAAACAAGGACTTGGTTGTATCTTGAGAAACCATCTAGTAGAGAGAAAATATTCGATCCCGACACGATCTGCACGAGTTGTTCCATCGATGGGACTGGATAATTGTCCTTTTCTGAGGCCCTGTTGAGGTTCCTAAAATATACGCATAGGTGTATCTCCCCTGATTCTTTCCTCACCGGAACAAGGTCCGCTACCCAAGTGGAATGCCTAAACTGAAAAATGATCTTGGAATCTAAATGTTTCTTTAGTTCCTAATACATAAGAGGCTCTAGGGATGGGTGATACTTTTAGAACTTCTGTTGGAAAGGTTTTAATTCCAGTTTTAAGGGGATGGTGTGTTGAATTATGCGGTATCATACGTTCTCAAATCCCTATAGGACCATGCGAAGACATCCTAGTATTGCCTAAACAATTTAGGTAAGCCTTCCTCTCTTCTTTAGACATAGTCTTGCCCAGATTCACATTCTTTGGGCTCTCTGGGGTCCCAAGATTTATAGTTTCATGCAGGGTAAAAAAGCTACCAGTCTTTGTGTTTTTGGGTCCCTTAAATTGCTCCTTCAAATCAAAAATATTTTCTAGATTAGCTATCCCTTTTGGGATCACGTGACCCTTTGATTTATCCATAAGTAGAATCATCCAAGGATCAATTTCCATGGAAATCTCTTGGAATTCTTCATCGTCAATAGCGAGGTCTTTGAAATTGTCTTGGTTAGGATTTGTTCATCTCCTTAGAAGACTTTCCAATTGGAAATGTTATTAGGTACCGACAGTTTGTAGAGCAGATCCAAGTGAATCAGGAGGCTTCATAATATTCTAAAGGCAACAGCCTGTAAGTGGCAGTGGCCAAGGATTCATCAAGAATATTCTTTGTTCTGGGGATCGCAGTGATGTTAAAAGCCTCAAAGTGTTCTATTAACCTATGCACCTCCTGTTGATAGTTATTCAGATGAGGATAATTGCAATGTATAGTATTTCTTACTTGTCTAACAATAATTTTGAAGTTTCCAAAAACTTTCAATCCTTTGATATCCAAATATATGGATTTCCTTAATCCTTGTACTAGAGCTTCATATTCAACAATGTTGTTGGTACATTCGAATTCTAGCCTACAAGACAAGAAATGAAATTTACCAATAGGATTGATGAGGATACACCCTGCTCCATACCCTTCCTAAGATTTAGATCCGTCAAAATAAAGGGTCCAAATTTGTGAATGTGAATCGCTATTTTTGTTTCCCTTATTAGCTTATTTCTAACCGACCTCTTGTTTCGCAAGTTCCAGCACCAAGTTTTGGCATAAAAGGGTGTCTCCCATCGGTATCGACGATTTCTCCTGGAAAATCAATTCAAAAATTTGGGTAAGAGGAACATCAGATAAGAGGGGAGTGAAGTTTCCAAAGTAGGAGTCACAAGAATAATTTCCTAGTATGGGGAAATCTGTGGACGATGGCTCATTAGGGGTTTCTAAATCAGTGACCATATATTTTAGATATCTCTCCCTATCAATTTTGATCATGTTCTTGTATCCCTTCGAGGGTAGCCAAAGGTGTGCCCAGTCCATACTAAAGTATCTGTTTAGCTTTTCAAACCAATCTTGACTTAGTAAGATCCCATATGCCTCTAGGATATCTAGTACAATAATGTTGATCACTTGCACAAACGTGGGGTGTGTCGATATTCTAATCATCATGTCTTTGAGTTCTCCTATGACTTTAACCTAGGTATATCTAGTTGTATGACATGTTTATCAGTCTTGAGAGGAATGACATTCAATTTCTTGCAAACAGACAAGAGCATGACGTTGGAGGATGCTCTAGAATATACTAAACAATTGTGGATGTTTCTATTGAATATTTCAAATGTTAGGAGGAACCGACAAAAGGTTTTTCCTTACTATCTCCCACATAGGTGTTCACAGTTGGTTTTCTGACCGGATCGGTGGAAGGAAGATTTATTTCTGGTTTGCTCGTTACCGCATTTTTTTTATGAGCTTAGAGCCTATGGCAGAAAGTCTTTGTGTTGAGGAATCCTACATATTTCCATGATGGATATATTATCCCTTAACTTCTTCAAATCTTTGACCACGTTGTAATATAATTTGGGCGATTCCCAGGTATGAATGCTTATAGTTTTCTTACCGAGAGAGAAAGATGTCTCCAAGTGATTGGGAGTTTCCTTACTCTCTAAGGCCTAGGTGGCATCAGTATCTTTTGATCCAGGTGGACCTGTATTGCGTGTTTGTATCTTTGAAATTTTCGTGGGTTGTTCTCGAGACTCAAAAAGATCGCTGGAAGGCATGATCAGGTCGAGATCCCATATCAACATGGATCTATCTTGTGGTGGGTCAAATTCTTCCTGGTTCACTGTATTCATAGCCGAACTACTTGGTTGTTCGACCAAGGAGACTTTGTCTAGAAACCAGTTGGCCATCAAGTTCATGGAATGGATCCATTGAGGGCAGTCTCTTTCGAAGTGGTTCTCTTGATGATAAGTACAAAAATAATTAGACATGACATTTCCTAGATCGATATTTAGGTTAGCAGGTGGGGGTTCAATTGCTTTGAAAGGAAGATTTATTTTAAAGAAAGGCTTATAGGGCCTTTGGCCTTGGTTTCCCTCTCCTGCACTTCTCTTCATGTCTATTATTTCATTTGATATTTTTTTAACCATGCGTTGTAAATATTCTATATCTCCATTACCCTTGTTGGGAGTTTGTTCAATTGGTTTTCCCAATGGTCTAGTCAAAAAGGATTCCCCTCTTGGGAGGGGGCTGGGTTTCTTTCTTTACTAGAGAGGTATGGCCTTATTTACATCCTTTCATCTAGAATTCTATAATTTTTTCCTCTTAAGAATTCTCCGGCAGGGTTTTCTTAGCGGCTCTTTTTACAAACATAGAAATAGAAGTTGGGAGCGCATTGGCATAAACCTCGATTTGCAAATATTGAGTTGGTTTTTCCACAGGCTGGAATTTATTTAGGATGGTCGTCAACCTCTGGTTGAAATATTTGACCCTCTCTTTTGGACTCATGGTGGCTACAAATAACTCATCCATCAAGGCTCCTGTAGTGGTTTCCTCTGTAAATTTATCTAGAAATTCTTTCTAGAACTTAGTCCAGTTGGTTATTGATCCTACTAGAAAATTGAAATACCACGTGGAAGATGAATTTTTGAACATGTAGGGGAAGATTCTGCAGACTACGTCTTCATGTTGAAGGTTCATAAGTCTGATCGTGAGTATGAACTTCTTGAAATGATCTTCAGGTTATCCTAAAGTTTCGGGATCATACTTAGGAAGCAGTTTCTATGGATGCTGAGGAATATTATGTACTCGCCTGGGGATGGCCACGACGCCTCCAGCCAACCAGGGATGATTGTTATGAAGTGTGATTTCTCTTTCTTCCTCATGATTATTATCACCCTCCATATCTTCGGAATCTGAGTTGAACTCTTCTTCTTCCAAAAAGTCATTTGGCTCGGAGGCATCGACGGTTGGCGTTTCGGGTATCAGATCAAGAGGTTCTTGGATTTCGGTAATTGAAAAATCTATTAAGTCTTCTACGGAGTGTACAAAAAATTCTTCAGGAGTGCTAACCACTGGTCTACTTCTTTTTTTTCTTCGAGGGAGGATGGGAGCTAAGGAAAACGCACCAATCTGTCGGGTGTAGGCTCTGGTGATTCTCCTAAATTGATTCACTTCCTCGTGAGGAAGAGCATAAGGTATTTCAGGGTGCAAAGGTTCTTCCTTGGGTTGGGGTGAGTTATCTGTTTCGAGAATACTCAATGTGTGTGAGTTGTCTTGTGATGGACTAGCCATTCATGTGGGTTGTTATGAATCTCTAGGTTGTTTGAAATGATAGATAAATTATATACTCAACCATTCATTCTCAGGACATCCTTCTAGCGCCAATTTTGTTGATGGGACCTAAATTGCTTGAATCAACAGTAGGAACCAAACCTTCCACCGAGGCCCAATTAGACTCGGTAGCATTTAAAATGGAATGGTTCTCCAGATCTTGCGATCTGACCAATTTATCGATGGGATTTGTGTTTCTTTGTGAAGGCTCTTCCTTCAATTAGGACTATTTTCTTTTGTATTTTCTCTTGGGTGGGGCAGATATGAGAGATGCAAGCTAGCATAAACCAACTTGACAATTAACAGGATTAAGTTTTAACTACTGGGAAAAGGTTAATCTTGGGATAACCCACTACTCAACATGCAGACAATTACTCTATACCACAGGCCTAGTACTAATACATTAACCATGCGAGAATCCAATTAATGTCTGAAAAAATAACTATCAGAAAGAAATCACATATGTGATATGATAATGGAAAGAAAAATAATTGATATACCATAACCATGCATCACATAATAACACAATGATTTATATTCATCATTAAAGCAAAGAACATCAAAAAATTGCACCAGATAACTTGAGAACAGAATTAATTACTCTTACTCATTATTGCATCATTCATGAAACAAGATAGGAAGTAGTTCTTCTCCAAGTCCAATCACATCCATCTGATGAAAATAGTTTGTCTTTGGTCTAGAAGGACTTCTCAATTCATAACAGTCTCAAAATAATTCTTAACAACCAAAAAGAAAGAGTTCTCACAACAACCATCAACCTTTTTCTAATTGGTCGATGTATTTATTTATAATATGGAGTTCTAACCGAAACTAATGTCTAATTGTAATTTAAACAAAACAAAAATCACCATGTGGCGTTATCTTCTAATAGATTCTTTAACAGTTGTCCTAAGATACTTCTTGGAAAGGATGAATGCTCACATATTCAGTCCAGCTGACAAATAGTTTTTCACAAGTTTGGGCCCATGGAAATCTATGTTGTTCCATCAGGGCCGCATATATTCCCCTAATGTATATTGCATGTGCCAAATACTTTACTAAGCTAGAGTTCAGTTGTTGTAGCATGGCTCAAGCTTTGATTGGATGTTCTGTGAATTGGCATACTTGCCCTGGCTTCGCATCGGCTATTTTTGCTAACTCTTCAGTCAATAGCGCATCTTTTTCGGCATGTCACTTGACCACGTTGCTTAGTTCAATGAAATTATCGGGCTGTCAAACTCGGGGAACATGGCATTCTATATCGCTCTATCAATCCCGCTTTGGAGTTTTTTTCGGGTTCATCGATGAGATCGCTAAGCAAGATTTGTTCGGTGATTGGAGAATCCTTCCTGTAAGCGGGGATGAGACGATTAAGAAAGTATAACCTAAGATACCAACAAACATAATTGAACGGTGTGTACCTGTGAAGCTCGTTATTCTCAACCGTTAAATACTAACATGATCCTAGTTTCTCCTTTGAATTACCTGCGATGTATTTTATCCATGTCGTTGCTCCTCTTCAGTTTAAATGAGTCATGTCATCGTGCCAAAGCGTGGAAAATCAAGTACGATGGATACAAGCGTTGGAATTGTCATAAGAGCTGCTCAACCTTTGGGACTGGGAAAAGACGCCAGAGTTGAGCATGCACGTGTGTGCTCCCAGAAGGTCGGATATCATACTAAGGAATTCATTAAATGCATCCAGAATATGTATTACCAAGTGTGTCAACTATCATTCATCAATAATAGAAGATGGGGAGTTTAAAGAGATTGGAATTTTTCGTATTGCAAATTCTCTGCAACTCCGATCGACGGTGATTTAAGCATTCTAGATTACATCCGACGAGAAGTTGTGACGCATTATGTATTCAAGGCATATTTTCATGAAACGTGAGTGTTCTTTTGGCACACTCTGGTTTGCTTCTCTGTCTGGCTATAAATTCTAGGAGTCTTATGGGGAATTGCACACATAAGTCGAGTTTATGCTTCTATGACACTAATATTGTGCATTTATTCAGGTGAAAATCGGTGTAGTGGTCCTTAATTACCTACAAGTGTCTAATATACCATGTTGTTGCATTATGGGTTCCCCTCCTAACAAGGGATGGGGTTTTTGAGGTAGTCAAAATGCCAAGAGCCCCAATGCACCTGGGATTCATTCTTATTGGCTCCCAGCATCCTCGAAGATTTGACATGAGGTACAGGCTTTCGTTCGGATAGGGTGTCATTGCCTCTAGCGAAAGTTGGGTTGGAGAGAAGTACGCCTGAAGGAGGTATGCTGGAGACCATGCCCCCACAGGAACAAACACCACAGAGAAGAGGAAGGCCTAGGAAAGACACAGGAAAAAGGGAGGAAAACTTCCCTCAAGCTGAGCTGAATATACATCCCACCATTGAGGGGTCTACGATGCTTACTTATCAGTTGGGGCTTGTGGTAACTACTAATAAAGGAAGCGGGGAACGAAAGGGGAGGGGAAAATAATTGGGTTCTCCCATTAATAGTTCCATCCAGCAGTTAGAGCAGGCCCAACTTGCTATATCTGAAATCTAGCAAGAAAATAGAGAGTTGCGGGGCTAGTTGGTGGTGAAGAACCAGGAGGTATCGACGATAAAGGGTCACGAAGGAAGCACATTTTGTCTCCAGAGACATCATCGAGAAGATCAAGACATAATTGTGTAGTTGCGTGAGGTGCAGAGGACGACAATGAAATAGGGAAAGGAAACGTTATGGGATACGAGAAGTAGTCCGAGAGAAGGTGTGCGCGTAGGAGATGCATAATGGGAGAGCCTTTTCTTTGTGTTCCCAGAAGTGACTCTTAGGATTTCTTCTTTTTTACTTTGTAAAGATTTTCTACTCTCACTATGACTAGGCCGGTTAGTAAAGATGTCGACGATATCTATTTGTATGTACCCCTAGTTTGGCGGGAATTAATTATATGAAAACTTGAAACTTCTTGAATGTATCTCATTCCCTTTTGAATGTAAATTAACTACATTCTTTTATCTTAGTTTTTTGTGAAAATTATATGATTTTATAAATGTTATTTTTGCAATGTGAGTTTGTTGATATGTTCCCCCTAAAACATGACATTGATGTGGCTTATCAACCCGGGGTTACTTAAATTATTTGAACATACAATTTAGCATTCAGATGGTGGGTAATTATTGTACTTAGGGGGTCTATTTATGTCGAAAGTACTTAAAATATATTGCAACTACCTACACTTGATTGGCTTCGGGGGTCGGCAAATTCAAAATGTAAATTTTAATGAGCATTGTATTTTGTAATTCTTCGATGCCAAAATCATGTCGGGTGTCGACAATCAACAATACCTCTCTTCTGTTTGTGTGATGCATACCTTTTCCTTTTCCTACCGAAGCCGAACGGGTTGGTCTTCGGCGATACCTCTACCAAGGTTCAATCGTAAAAAATAAAGACTTTCATCTGTCGATGTCGATGAATATCAGTGTTCGTCTATTTTAAAATTTATCAAATGATTTTCAACACCTTTAACGTTTACCGATGTCGAACTCCTAAGTGTGTTGGGGAGATATTTAGTGTGTCGATTCCCTAAGTAGTTTATTAAGGAACCTTTAATGATTAAGATGATTCTTTGTTGTATGTTCAGGCAAGATTTAGAATGAACATAAAAATAAGCACAAGTATTTATTTCATACTGAAGGAAAAACAGACAGTGTAAAGGATCAAGTGGTACCCAAAAGTAAAAAATGAACACAGACTTTTAGGGTGTGTTGAGTGCTCAACACAACCATATCCCCTTTCAAGTGGGGCTAGGATTCCATCCCTTGTGTCCCATTGATGTTGCACTACCTCTTGCAACCACACATACAGATTCTTTCCATGTTCATCCTGAGGTGAACAAGGACACCAAATTCATTGAGTGGATTTAACACATCCACCAACAAGTCCATGAGATTTTGTTGAAATCCAATGCTAAGTGCAAATAGCATCATGATCAACACTAGGTACCACACAAGTTTTAGGCGGGAGACAAGGTGTGGTTATATTTAAAGAAAGAACTCCTTACAGGGGCCCATCAAAAGCTCTATCCACTTCGATATGGACCTTACACTATCACCAAGGCTGTGGGTCAGAATTATTTTCAGCTCAATACTCCCCCCCTTCCTTGGCTTGCACTCAATGTTCAATGTGGACCTCCTCCGGCCATATTTTTCACCATTATAAAACACCTCGAAGATCGAAGAAGAGTTGAAACCAATGGAGCTCAACCCTAATTGCATGGAAAAAACATCCACTGATATGATAGTGTAAACATAGGTCAAGGGAACTCGCCAATAGGGGATCCAAATTTATTAGGTTATCAAGGAAGGTCAGCTCCTGCACTAAGGCAAGTGGCTCACCTAGACCCAAATTCAGAAAAAATTTCTTGACCTGATGGGAGAACTCAATGCAATGTAGACTATTTCTTCCTAAGGAGGGAGGACTGATCCAAGTGGATATTGGTGGCCACCCACCTATTACAACTAGCTCCTCATAATAGTTTTTAGTTCAACACGTTCTTCTGCAATTCTTTGTGAATATGGATTATACACTTTTGGGGTTGTCCGAAGCCCTACATAGTGTCCATGTGCATATTGGTGGCTTCCCATCGAATCCAACTATCTTATTTTGGAAGTTTTCATGTCAGTACATCTTTCTATACTCCCAAGGTCATTTTGGGCCATAAATAATGTTTTTTTGGATTTCCATAGTCAAACTTTAGACAAAGTCAAATTTTGATGGCATAATGTGTAGTTCTCAAAAATAACTTTTCAACGGGCTATCACGTGCCTAAAACGGATGTTTTATGCAAAGGTTATGACCACGGGAAGTTGAGGTACCAACTTACCCATCGGGACCCACATAACTTTTGGCATTTAATCTCCTAGGGTTAGGTTTTTGGATGTATAGGGTTTTGTAATTCATGAGTAATGTTAAAAAGGCCTCTCGAGCCTCATTATAATCATTCTTCTCATAAGAATGCATGTAGCAGCCAAATCTCTTCTTAGAGATAGCTACCACCATTCGAGCAAGTTGTTTTCAGTTCTGTAGTTTTACAGTTTCAACCTATTTTATTTATTCAATAGAAGTTATTGTTCAATGGATATTTGTTGTTGTTCTTTGTATCTATGTGTTATTGTATTCATTTTTTTATTCATTTTTTTCTTCTCATAAATCCGAATCAAAATAGAATACCTTGGTCCTGGCTTAAAGATGAATGGAATGCACCTTTGGTGCTATTGCATAAGTACTTGAGGTGCAAGGGATGGTGTGCTTTCACTTTCTAGTATCATATTAGGATCTTGTTTCACTTTGAGTTTGATCAACAATTGAATTTTCCCTATTACCTATAGAAGATCCTAATTAATATTTGAAGTCAAGTGAGAAAGAACAGTAAAGACTCTCATAATATCTTGTATGATCATGGTCTAGTGAAAAAATTAATCGTAGCAAAGCTGTGTAAAAGAAACAATTCATGGTAGAATTTCATTAGTCAAAATAAATTCAATACAAAACCTAATGAGGTGGTGGCAAGGGATTGAGAAAAACATGGTTTTGACAACAATAAAATTGATCTTGATGAATACCTTGACTCCCTCGAAGCTAAGGGATTCATATCTCCTCTAAGGATCCCATGAAAGATAAAAAATGTGAAGGTCATTCCATTAGTAGAGCCTTTGTTTAGACCACCTCCAGTTTGAAGAATCACCATAAATATGGAAAAATAGAGGATTGACACTTAGGTGGTGACCTCTATTCAACAAAATATTCAGGTTTCTGCCCTCATTTAAAAAGATTCTTAGGTGACACCCTCCTTTCTTCAACATATGGAAACAAAATATTTCCCAATCTTCTTAGATAGTGAGGGAGAGGATGTCAGAATGTTGGCAAATATTTTTAAAGTTGCAAGGAAACAAAGGACTAAGGTTTCAAACTTCTATAAAAAAAGCACTTCCAAATCCCTTTGATAATGTATCTATTGGATAAAATGAACCCAATACATCATCATATGAACCAGTAGGAAAGGAAAAGAGAAATAATCGGAAAATTAATAAGTTGAATAAAGAAGTCCTAGAGATGATTGTACTGAACAGGTATATACAAAAGGAGAATGTGCAACTAAAAGCACAGAACTAGAAATTCCAAGAAGAAATCAAGAAATTTCACCATGAGAATACAAATATGCATAACGAATGAATATATTTTATTCATCCAATACATAGGAGACACAATGAGAGGATAACTAGTACAAAAGGGACTCTTAGCATCTTGATAAATGCAACTGGGCTCTCCTAGCCATTCATGGATGCTTCAGTTTTGTGGCCAATTTTGTGAGGATGTTTTTTTCATGAGGACATGTAAGTAAATAGGCATGGGGAAGATGTTGGCCTCCCATTTTTCCATAATCAAACACCTATTTTTCCACTACCATTTCACTTTTGTACCTAAACATGGCCCTATTGTCCTATAAATCCATGCGTCTAAGAATTAAACCTTGCAACAATCATTTAAAGGTAATGGTTGATTCTTTCAATTTATTTCCTAAGTTCTTGATAGATTTTAGTGAGTTTTTTACCTAACATTTACTAATGAATAATTTTAGTTCATTTCTTTCATTACTATGTAGTTCTGGTACCTGAGTTCGTTGGTTCATATATGTGTGTGCACCTAGGTGGAAAATGGTCACATGGGTTTTGAAGGTCTAGCCCAAGAAATTGTCAGGATCCTTTAGATAAAAAAATTATCTTTGCATGCATCTCATGTCATATGAATAACATATGGATCAAAACCAATTCTCCATATTTGCTAAGTTTGTCATATGGATTGTGTGAAACCAAAAATGGATGATCTTCTTGTTACCTTCACTAATCTGGATGCTCTTGTTTATGAGAGAAAAGGGGATGTCCTCATCATATTGATTAGGGTTTCTTATATATATCTAAATTTATGATGTAATGAAAAGCTACTGTTACTATAACCATCGATTTTGAAGCTCTAAGCATCCACACTTTTCTATTTCTATTATTCAAAACCAATGTATGTAATGAAGTGGATGTTGTAAAATTGAAACTTTGTTTTAACACAAGTTATGAGTTTGGATCCACGATATTCTTTTTATATAATTATTGTAATATATTAAGTTTTCTACTAGTTGGAAATGTCTCACCACTTGGGATGCATAATTGTTCTCTACTTTTATTAGTTTAGTTTAATATGTGTGATTAGATTATGTCCTCTAGAGACTAGGGTATAATATGAAAAGTTAATTAATGGGTTGGGTTTCTTGTTTGTAATATTTAGAGTGTTATGAATAACATAACGTGTAGCTTTCTTTGTCTCCAAATATAGTAACCTTAACATCAAATCACTTCTCAATGGATAAGCATTTGAAATTTAGATGGTTTATTGTTTTACTATTCCATTTAATTTCCTATCAATACAAATTTACATAGTTTTGGTTTGATTACATTATTTTCTTTCTTAAAGAATTGATTCAATCATTTATCAATACAAAATACAAGAATTCCAATATGGTGAAATAATGTATTATGCACCCTTTTGTGAGAACATATCTTGAGAAAATGGAAACTTTTTCCATTATGACCTCTATCACTTTGTTATAAACAAATGAATATATTGGGATGGATGATAGGATCTAGTCTCAGTCACATTTTCACATAGATAAGTTGTTTGGATGAAAAAGTGCAACACTGCCATAGATACTTTTAATGTTTGATGTGTCAATTGTGAATGAAAGTGTAAAAGATTTTTTTTTAATTGAGAGATCCATGGATTTTACTATTTGAACTAATAAATTCAACATGAGATCAATAACATGTGAACAAGGATTTAAATAACCTTTAGCTACCTTATATGAATGTTAGTTTGGGTAAAACCAAGTTTCCACAATTGATCCAAGTGGATATCGGTGGCCACTCACCTATTCCACTGGATCGAAAAACAATTTTACACCTTGGAATTTTTTTAGTAGTTTTTCAGGTCCTAAATTTCTGGGGCCATTTTGAGGCCCTAAACGACATTTTTTGGGGATTTGTGGTCCAGGCAATTGCCATAGGCACTAGCCTAGGATAGTTGAAAGTCTTTCTTCTCGGTTAGACCTTTCCAATGGTGTATCAAGAACCCCAAACAAAGATCGTATGAAAAAATTACACTAGGCCCTGTAAGTTGACATATCAACTACCCCCATCAGGGCTCACAAAAATTTTGGCCTTTCATCTTCTGGGGTTAGGGTTTTGTATTTTACTTATGTTAAAAAGCCCTTTGGAGTCTCATTGTAATGATTATCTTCTTGTGAATGAAAGTAGCCTTCACATATCTTCTTGTGAATGAAAGTAGCCTTCACATATCTTCTTATAGATAAGCCCCCACCATTCTAGTGAGTCTTTCACTCTGTATTTTTACAGTCTTTGAACATTTTCACTCATTAATATAAATTGTGTATTACTATATCTCTGTGTTTATGGTTGCATCCCTGATACATTTATGTTATATTATTGGATATCCAAGATATCTCTATATATTTCTTTATTATATCTTCGCTCTCATTTCGTTTCAAAAATAATCCAGATCAGTGGTATCAGAGAAGGTTTCTCTTAATCATTTTTCAGTGCATGTCCCTTACAATGTTTGAGTATAGCAAGTTGGGTATTGAGATTTTATTTCTTGAGGACAATCTCTCTCACATGCACAAGAAACCCTCCATGGTGGAAGAAAATAAAAATGGCATAGAAGACGATTCTATTTATCTGTTGCTTGAGCAAGCTCTCACATGTTTTTCCACATCCTTCAATGCATGCCAATAACACTAGACACGTCTTACTTAAGTGACCACTTTGGAGGCACCTAGCCTTTCAAGGTACAATTAATTTTGATATTCCCATATTTGAAGGACAGATAGATGCAGATGCCCTAGAAAAATGGTTAAATTTTCTAGAAGGTTATTTCTCTATTCATAATTTATTTGAAAAGGAAAATATCTCCTTCGCACTCCTTAAGGCTCTCCCCCCTGTCAAACATTGGTGGTAAAATTACTAGGACCAAAGTTCTATAGAGGAGTCTGGAATATATGTGGTCGAGCCCACTTGGGAATTTTTTTTTGGATGTGGTCAAGGAACAATATTACCCTATTGGAAACTATGAAGAACAATACATGAGATGGACCACATTGTGTCAAGAGAGGGGCCAAGAAGTGTTGGATTTCACCAATACATTCCATACCTTGCAAAAACATATGGGTATCAAAGACTCTAAGAGACATTTGGTTCTGAAATACAGTGGGCCTCTACACAGATACATCCAAACTGAAATGAATTTTCTAAACATATCATCACTCGGTGTTTATTATCAATATGTTGTTAAAATCGAGCAAAAATTTAAGCAGTAGAACAAGCCGAAGTTCAGGTATGAAAATCCACAAAAAAAAAGTATGATAAAGATGGCCCTAACAAACAACCTCCTAAAATCTAGTCCAAGAAAAAAGAAAATAAGTGTCATGGTAAGACGAAGAAGGACACTAGAAAATGGTGTGATTTCCACAAAATCTCCTGGCACAACACCGATGAATGTAGCTCAAAATAGTCATTGGTGTCCGAGATCAACGACAAGGAGTCGAACCCTGATTTAGAATCTGATTTAGAAAATACTGATAGAAGACAAATCATCAATGCATACACCACTTCTATTGTCCTGACTGTAGCAATTCAACCAAAATAACCAATAGATCCTGAAGACAGGGATCACATTTTTCATTCGCAAATGTGGGTGAAGGGGACCCTGTTGCATTTTATTACTGATAATGGAAGCCAAAATAACCTCATCTAAGAAGAGGTCGTCAAAAAATTTGGATTGTCGACAACACCACACCTGCAGCCATACAACATTGGGTTAATTCACTAAGGACGAGATCTTCATGTCATCCAGTAGTGTCACCTATCCAATGGCATCCAACCCTTCAATGATGAGGTATTATGTGATGTTTCCCCATTGGATTTTTTTGATATTCTTTTGGGCCAACCATATATCTGGAAGTGCCATGTTATTTATGAGTCTTGGCCTCGTAGTGTCATTGTTAATATAGGGGGCCATATCTATAGGATACTAGAGGTAGTTCTGACTAGTGTCCCACCTAGATAGTGCCATAAGGTATTATTTCTTACTACAAAATTCAAGATCTTCGTAGTCTATTAAAAAGGTGAACAAAAGAACATTGTAACCACTGCAGCCTCAATCCAAGCACGTTTGGTCCAACAGAAGTAGGTCGACAAGATTAAAGAAAAGCCCAAGGATTCCTTCTGCATGCATTCATCTCATGTAGGCAGAGTAGTTAAAAAGTTCCAACCCTTCCAGCCACAGGTTCGTGACATCCATCAACAAGCTAAGTCGTGCAAATTCTCCAGCAAGGCAAGTAGCTCATCAAGGTTTGGATTCAACAAACGCTTCCCCCTATCCCATGGAAACTCAACACAATGGATACCATTTATTTATAAGGAGGGAGTATTGATCCAAGTGGATGTTGGTGACCACCCACCTATTCCACTAGCTCAAAAAACAATTTTCCACGTTGGTAGTTTTTCGGGTCCCAAAATTCTGGGGCTATTTTGAGACCCTAAACGACATTTTTTGGGGATTTGGGGCTCAAAATATTGATATACACATTGTCTTGGGATAGTTGAAAGTCATTCTTCTCAGTTAGACCTTTCCAATGGTGTATTGAGCACCCCAAATGAAGATCGTATGCAAAAGTTACACCCCTAGGAAGTTGACATATCAACTACCCCCATTGGGGCCTGCAAACCTTTTGGATTTTCATATTCAAGTGTAATACCCCTTTTTCCCCTAGTTTGTAAATATAAATATAACTAGCCAAGATAATAGGCTAGAATAAATATGTGTGAATATTTTATTTGATGAACCTTTGTATAAAAGGATCAATGTATGAATTTTATGTTATTAATAAAAATCGATATGTGTTGCACAACTGCTGAAAGGGGGGAAGTTTGAAACGATAGAACATGGATTATATGAGAGATATGATGAGGGGAAACAAAGAATGGTTGAGATGACCCTCACCAAACTAGTACCAACTGGGTTTAATTTCTCAACAGTACCCTGACCCAAAATTGAATTACTAGTCAGGTTGGTAGTTGGAAGGCCATCCTCAAGAGTTAATGAGGAGACGGGGCAGGGTACCCATATATAAGGATTCTAGGATTGAGAATGAATTTGAATTCATACCCACACATCCTTGCTAAGGAAGGAAAGAAAGGAGATAATTCGGGGACAAATACCGATCGACGGGACAATAGAGTAGAGAGAACAATCTCGAAAGGAGAAGAGAAGCATGTTTTCGACTCCAAAATAAAGAGAAAAGCTGAGAAGAAAACTTTCTTTTGGCTGAGAGAAGCCATGGGTAGGCTTTGGATACAAGCTTATGAATGAGGTTTATGAGTGACTGAGAAAGTACTCATGCAGACCTCCTTCCTTATAGTAGAGAAAACTAGTTTCTAATTTCCTGTGGGAGGAGGAGAGTAACATCAATCCATAAATCTCGTGGATCAAGGAGAAAGAATATCTTTCAGAGCATCATGCTCTACATTAGGGGTGGCCAGTGGTAAATCCATCAAGAGTGGATGTGTCTATGGTTTGGAGGAAATGGGAACCCCTTTCAGCACTCACTTTACATTCTCCACTTCTGATAAGTACTATCATACTCGGTGTGTATACATATATATTAGATGTGATGATGAATGTCTGTGTTTATGGTTAAGTCTTTCAGTATTTGAAAAATTATTAGAAATGTTATTTTGTAGCTACTAGAGAGTTATGGAATGTAAATTTGTAGTAGAGTTGGGGTAGGATTGAATGAAATGTCTAAGTCTTGCCAACCCTTTTAAGTTTACCTTAGCAGGAATGTCAAGTTCATCTTGAAGGGAGAAGGGTGTTCCCTTCACACTATCCTTCCATATGACCATGGGCTCATTCCCATGTCCTTAACCCATTTTGATGTTAAAAAGATATTCACTTAGCCCACAAGATTTCCGAAAGGATGCATGTGACCAGGGCCCAGGAACCATGTGCTAGTCCAAAAGGTTCTAGCTCTTTCAACTTCAGGACTTCGGGACTTATGACTCCATAATCCTCGAAAATAATCTAAGGTCGATGTTGCAAATTTATCGGGGTCATCGATATGGGAATATAGTGTGGATATTTCTCAGTCGTTAGATCAAACTTAGGGAGGGAAGCATTAAGTCCTTCGATGAAATTCTAATTTGAGAGAATAGGAGTGGTATAACACCTAAAATCCTGAATGACAGAGTCACAAAGTAAATCAGGAGCATTGAAAATGGAGGGACATGTGTCCATAGATCAACAATTACCTGGAAGTCCAGGTATTTTTTTGTATAGGGATGCATAAGAATCCCCTAAAGCTCGACAAGATGGAGTAAATATTGGCCCTGAATGCTAGGTACACATGTTGGTAGATCAGGCATGCTCCAAAGAGGAAGTCAAAAGGTACTTATTGAGCTCCTGAATCCTAAAATTCCAAAGTGAAGAGGACCATTGATATTTGGATCCTTCGGGATCCCTCCAAGCCATCGATCTAAGAATCTCACCCTCAATTACCCAACTGATTTGGAACGCGTCGTGGAGAAACATGTGGCGCCTACTTGTCCCCTGTATCAGGTTGTCTATTGAATTGGAGTCGTTGGATGAGAGGGCACGTGGAAAGTGATCCAATAATTTAAAGACTTAGTACTCTGAAGGAACCTATCCAAGAACCTACAAAGGGTGAAAACCTTCAAAGTTGTGAACGCTGAAATGAATCTCAGCCATTAGTGGGATGAGGACATTTAGCACCAAATTAGATATTCCGAAGACTTATCCCTTCAGGGAAATCACGACATGAGAATTTGGAAATCCCTGAAGCTCAGAGTTGCAAAGTAATGAGAGTCGTAGATTTATGCAGCCACATGGACTCCTACTAGCCATGAGATCGAAGGGATGGATAGTTATCAGTCCAAGATAATGTGGCATAGTGATGTCATTAGATGTGACATGGACCCACATTACATGTGCCACATGTCACCCAGATTTGGATGATTCACAGACCCCTTATGCCTATTAGAGCATGACATGTGTCATCCCCTAATGAGGACACGTGTCACCCCTTGACCCTCACCATGTGTCAACTTCTGTTTTGTGCCTACTTGGCCAACGTGGCTAGTGACCTATCTAGAACCCCAACATTCTAGATAACTTAGAGATTTCGAAAGATTTGAGTGTAGTTGATAAAGGAAGTTTCAACGACGACCATCGACTTCCAAAATGCTGAAACGTAGGACATTCAGTGAAAAACATTGATCATCGATCGTCGAAATGGCCAAGGCCACATGGAGAAATCTTGGATCACCTCCATTTTTAAACATAGGATATTGTCGGAAGACTTGGACCATTGATTCCCTCTGTTTCTCGGAGATCCAAGCATTTGACAATACCGTTGGAACTCCCAAAGTCTGGGAGTTCTGAAGTGTTGAAACCTTCATTAAGCAGACTCTTAGCTCCCGATTTTCAGCCTAAGGTAATGAGGATGGACCTGCTAGCTAGTTAAGAACATAGCATGAGATGTAAACTTTGGGGGAGCAGAATAAAAGGTTTTTTCATAGTAAGGGACAAAAAATGAACCAAGGAAAAGTGAAAATTTGATGCCCCATCCCTAGAAAGAGTATTTAAGGGGTTGGGTATGTTACAAATTGGTATCATAGAATGGAAACAACACTTGGCCATCTTGGGCTCATGTATGAGTCGTATAAAAATATTATTAGAGACTTTACGGGGTAACACCCTACCTTACCCCTCTTTTATAAGAAACATGCTTGAACCTCTACTGAAGAGAGGACCGAAACCATCTACTATTGATAGATGTTTTGTAATTTTTCACTATGTTCTTAATGTTTCCAAATAAAGAAGCTGAATTCACTTTGCAATGATATGTGTTGTTCATGAATTGGTATATTAGTAACTAATAAAATATTTGTTGTCAACACTCAAGCAGTCAGTGAACAGCAAGAAAACTACAGTGTAAGGAATGGTGACACACCATATGTTGGGGGAGAGCTCCCACAATAGAGAGGAAGAATATGATGAAAGGAGGGTGGTGGAAATCCCTCTAGATTTGGCCGAAATTGTTAGAATCCTCATGGAAGAATTATAGAGTTATAAGGATGACAATGAAAGGTTGATCAAGTAACATGAAAAGAAAAATGAAATTAATGCAATCCTACCACAAAGTCTATCAGATATACAAAGACAAATGCAACATGGTCCCACTGCCAGTCATGTGGACAGGCACCATACTAAGAAAAATCCAATTCCACTTGAGATACAAAATCATGGTCTGGAAATTGACCACACCAGGAGGATAACATCAAGGAAGGCCCAGCATGGATTCAAGAGACACTCACCAGAATGTCTCTCTGAGGACACTAACAACTCCAAGGAATCTTCTAGTGGAAAACTAGTTCCCATTCTCAGACAAGAGGAAAGAGGAGGAAACACTCCAAGAGTCCTAACCCTAAATAATTCAAGAAATCCAGACCACCCACCTTCAATGGAGAGATTAAGAAGGGGGAAGAAGCAAAAGTTTGGCTACTCGGCCTGAAGAATTACTTCAGAGTTCATGACTACTCTGAGAACTTAAAGGCTTGGATAACCATTTTCAACCTGAACGGAAAAGATTCCATTTGGTGGGAGGACCTTAGGAATATGAAAGGGATCCATGAGAAGGACTTTTCATGGAAACAATTTGATAAATACTTCAAGAAGAAGTATCTGTCAGAAAATTAATTTGATGGGAAGACCAAGGAGTTCTATGAACTCAAGCTAGGAAAACTCACCATAGATGAGTATATCAACAAATTTCTTGATTTGATGAGGTATGTTCCCTACATAAAGGATGAAAAGGTAAATATGAAACGATTTATTAGTGGATTTCCTCAATCCTACCGTCAGAGAATTGAGTTTCATGAGCCAAAGAATCTATAAGACACTCTTCGAAATGAAAGGTATTTCTACGATAAATTCAAGAATAAGACAAAACCCCATGAAGAATGGAACAAGAAGAACAATTCAGGATTAAATAATAAGGGGTTTAAATCCTCAATATTTAAGAACCATGGTAAGAGCTTGTTGACGGGAGAAACGGTCCGTCCGTCAATTGAGAGAGTGGAAACGGTCCGGGGTTGTCTAAATAACCCAAGCCGTTTGGAATGAACCACCCTGATGATTTTAACGGCTCCATTGGCCGCTCTAATGTCTTTTAAGAAAACCAAAGAGAAAACTACTCTAAACAAACTAAACTAACTAAAACAAATAAAACAAACTAAACTAACTAGAACTAATAAAAAAAACAAACTAAATATAAGTATTCTAACTACTATATACAATCTACTAATTACTAATATAATAACTCAAATCAACTATCTAATTACCAGCTGCAATATTACTTATTCACAAATATACACTATAAACAGCCTACAGATTTAATTAAAACCTGCAAAACTCATGTGTTTTCTGCCCTAAGACAACAAGATATGTTTTTTTTTTTATATTTTATGAAAAAGAAATAAAACTACTGAAATTAAACGATCTAATATATTTACTGAAATTAAACAATCTAATATAAATCTGATTAAAATTATATCTAAATTAAACTACTTAATGAAAACAACAAGGAAAAGACTAACTGACCTGGAAGCGCTCCTAATTTGTCCCGTGTGTGATGACTCTGAAGCTGGTCGGAGGAAGGAAACTCGCACYGGTTAATCCCAAAGCTTCTMGTAAAYGATTAGCCRYRCTGCTMTTTGAGTGTTTACAGGACAAACAARACATAAAWAATCATAACAATCTTATGATTTATAARTCTCTGCAATAAGGGAAAMCTGTTATGCAAAAACTTATATTTACTAATTCAATCAATGAAGAAGATAAACCTGTCATTCAAAAACTGAATTAACAATTGTTATGTCTTTTATATATTTGGAAGAAACCAGATATGGATTACAGTGATTAAAATTACACCATTTGCACATGATCTAGATAGCTAAAGTAGTCATAAATCATAAACAAATCGATATACACAACATGAAACAAGATATTGATATAATGAGAAGCTAAAGCTGTGACAAAACACCAAATTTTGCTTCAGTCTGTATTAGAAATCCATATCCTTGTTCTCCCACGAATGAGGATGTCCATTATTACAAAAATCATAAGTATATATAAGTCTCTCCAAAGGGTAAAACCTCCCTGTGGATAATATCAAAATGTTTTACATAATCTGGGAAATATCCCAAACTCGACTAAACTAGGAAAGTAAATTGCAAGAGAAATCTTTGAAATATTTCCTAACTGCTCATCACAACCACTGTCATTTCGAATTGATCAGTGAGGTTGCACGGGCTATGCCAATTTTGAATTAACAACTGTCGTAGCCGATTCCACGTTCTTAAACAGAATAGAGCCGGTTGTTCGTTGTTTCTTATCGGTGGCTGTCGATTTATCCCTTTGACTGGTAAGCATCGTAACTTGATCCTCCAGAGCATGAATTCTGGACTGCAGCATTGGCACATCAAGGTAATACCTTTCTAACCATGCGCCACACTGATCACATGGTGGAGCATCTGGTTGAGATGGATCAGGAGGGGGTTTGACGAGTCATTCGGGGGTTTCACGAGTCGGGTAGAGGTTTAGGTAGCAGAGCACTGTAAGGCACAGGGGGTACAGACTTGCTCTTGCTCACCACATGTTTGTCAACCTGTGGTGGGCTTGAGTCCTCGAAATTATTACGAACAAGAAAATCATTCCAAGAGTCTCGGCGTAACCCCAAATGACAAACCATAAGCATTTTAATTAACCCAAAGTGAAAAAGGCTGTTATCGGCCTGGTTTTGTTTATACCTTTTAGACATTTTAAACAGACTCCTATGCAAGTAATAAGGCATATTAAGCTCATAGCCCATGAAAACCATAAGTAGCTGAAGGTGGCACAAGAAAACGAAACCATACCGACCCTCGCAGGTAATGAACTGCTTGGTTATCATCAGCATGTCGTGCCAACATTGCTTGAGCATATTCGCGGGTAAACCTTTGTCACAGGAATTCACCTTTCGAGACTGGAAGAGAAATGTCCATGGGACATCTTCCACTTTGCAATTTTTTGACCATTTCTGTTCTGTAGTAGGCAGAACGGTAGCCAAACTGAGGAACTACTCATTAATTTCTAATTGCACATCCCCAACCTTGGCTCGGCAGCCATCAAAGGTTAATGCAAATTGTCAAGCCACATCAGGGTTAAAGCCATTAAAATTTCGGATGAACGGGAGCCAGCCAAACTCCTCAAGGTCATTGTAAGCACCATCGAACATCAACTATGCCTGGCCACCATTGGGTTCAACACTTACGACTGGAGCCATGGTGTGGGTGCATGGTAGGGTTTGGCTTGAACACAACAATACACATGAGCAAAAACCGTTTGGGCTAACAGCTGCGAACGATGAAAGGGGAAGCAACTTAATGAACGCGCATGCGAGGGTAGTGGGATTATCACCACCATGCAGCATAGTAATGGCAAGGTACAGCGTTGTTCAATCAATCATAATATCGTTTAAACCATATTAATCGGCCAACCCAAAAATTAAACGGTGGATGGTATACCAATATGCCAACGTATTTTTTGAAACCATAATATCAAACCCAAAGTTAAATGTTTATCCAATCGCGCCCTTGCATAACTTCAAACTATTTCCATTCAATATGAAATCAAACTCATATGTTACCCACGCGCTTGTATAATCAAACATTTTGATCAAAGGTTTTAAATCATGGTGACAATTTATTTCATGAAATCAATCAGCCAAGAGCTATAACAATAAGGATCACATCATATAAAACAAAGTAAACTATGAACCCTATGAAATTCATAAAGATAAGTATAACTCATATGCTCAATGCCTCACCATTTCAATAAAATCAAATTACGCAATCAATAATAAGAATAGGCAAATATGGACAGTTCTAAAAATCTCTTAGCCACTTCATGCTAAATCAAAGGTAAGTACCACTCAAATTATCAATAAGAGATCAGGACAGTTCGAGTAATGATGGAGGATTTTTCACGCTTTCAGTCGTGAAAACCAAATGGAGACCCATTTGCAAGTTGTCGCAAAGAATAAAAATATCGTTCATTTGCAACATGCGACGATAATTTTAAGTTCAAAAGACAAAGGTGTAGGCAGCTTTTAAGGCAATAGAAAAAATTGAATTGGCTGCCAACAATGGCGACGCACTGGGAGAAGCAGTTATCTCTGTTAAAAGAAATAAAATTCAGATTAGAACAACAAAGAAATTTCAACTCAAAACAACAGTCAGAAAATCGTACAAACATCATCGTTCACCATCTTTTCCAACGTTGTTTTTCAAGATGAAAACTAATAACATTCTTAAGATTAGTAAGTCATGATGTTAATGATAAAATCTTCAATACTGTTGGCATGGCCACTGCTGCCAGCAGGCGTCCATAGCCTCGACAGGGTTGTCGTTTAACCCACTCTGACATCTGTATCCTGTCAAGAAGTTCTGGATCAGAATAAAGGACATTAAAGAGATTTCTTATTATTTTTTACAGATTTTCATTTACCCGACATTGCTTCGTTGCCAGCAGGCCTGTTCAGTACCCCGACGAAGTTGTCTTGGCGCCATGCTTGCATTTACCCACTTCCAGCGGACCTGTTCAGTATCCCGGCAGGTTTACAAACACTTCCCACAGCTCTTATTAACATTTTTATTTTGTTTTTCTTTTATGGGTAGCTGAGCGGGGTGACGTTGAAAAATATTGCTATTTTAACATATTTTTCAGACCTCATCAGAATTTTTTGACATTGTCCCTTATCCAGTTCTAGAGATGTTTTATTTCTAAAACCACTTCCTATGACAGGGAGACATCTTTGTGAGTCATTCCTTTACGGAAAAGGGACAGCGTAAAAAGATAATAGATGATCATGACAAACTTCACTCAGAGATTGAAATTAGTCAACTTCTTTCAAACAACAAAAATTTTGAACATAAGTATCAATTTCATAAATATATATCATTGATGTTCGTACAAACTTTCAGGAGTTATTTCAGCGAAGAAATTTTTCTGTGGTCTTTGTCTGAATAGCTCAGTAATGCAGGTAGGTGTATTTCCAAAAGAAAAAACCGGTAAGAATAAGAGAGAAATCCAAACACACCAGCGAAGAAAAATATTGGAAAGAAAAGAAATCCAAACAAGAAAAACAAAAAAAAAACAAATATGCACAGAAGGTGCATCTGAAAACCTCATGCAACAAATCCCTTGAGAAAATGAAAGGAAGAAATGGAAAATCCTATTGATGAGAAAGCAGTCCCTACTCATGGTACCTTGGGTCAGGGCTGATTTAGATTCATTTATCTCTTTACTTTAATATTTTCATGAAAATACTGTGGGTTTTGAAAATAAATGTTCAACTAAGAGTAAAGAGAAAAAGGATCAAGGGGACTTCCCTGACAACAGCCGTATTATGGTTCTCGTGGTGCGCCCACTTGCGTTCATGACTGCATTATTAAAAGAGAAATAGTGAGAAATCAAACTGAAAGAAAACCTATTCCTATCCTACCCTAACTATTAAATAAACCAGAATACTACGTGAAGTCATGTTTCCAATGTAGCCATCGGAGTAAATCCAATACTGCAATGGAAACAAGATCAAGCATTATTAAAAATAATGGTAATATATCAACAAATGACAAAAACATATCACGCTTACCTTCATAATCAACATCTAGAAACAAAGTAAGCATGATCTTACCATTTCCTCGAATATTCTTGTTGTATGAATCCTCCAGCCATTGCACAATCTTGTCGTGATAAGGGTCGTAATGGCATGGGTAAGTGTGCGTAGTTTCGAAAAACTCGTCAGGATTATGAGGAAATGGAATAACCATCAGCCAAGGCTGAAATGTCCCATCTTCCTGACAGTTCTTTATGTGTTCATTAACTTCTTCACATTGAGGATCTAAAAGAAATATGTCACGCCTACTTCCAAGATACATGGGTAAAAAGAAAGCAAGCTCAACATTGTCTTTATTATGAAATTTTTTCATATATGAATACTCAAGCCATCCTAAGATCCTGTCACAAAAATGCGGATGCAAACCATGACTTTGCTGAAACGAATATATCAATGGGAAACTCCTCATAGGAGGATTCGTGCAATCAATTAGATCATTGGTTTGAATGTTTCCTTCGATGCGATTGATCATTTCAAAATGTGAAGTATCAACATTAAGATTCGAGCTAATCAAAGAACGAGTATGAAACTTAGAATGTTTGATCTCCATAAAATATAATGCATCATCCTTTTCAACAATAAACTGTGCAAAATCATCTTGCAACATGTCATTTTCCCATGTGAGTGATGAAAGTGAACAAGCATCAAATCCAAGTTTATCAATGTTGGGTTTGGAACTGAATTCACCAAAATTTAACATATCGAAAGGATATGATTGTGGTGGAAAAGAGTAGTATGTTGTAGGTAAGATGTCAAGTCCACCAGAATCTAGGAATAGATCAGGATATAAAGAATAAATGGAATCGGAAATAAGCAAATAAAAAGAATCTCTTGAACTATGATACTCAACGATGGTATTCTCAAGACAATTCTCTTCACTTTCTTTAAAACCCTTACTCTGATTTGGTGACAAATTCCTCAACATAATATGATCATCTGGATTTGCCTTTTGTGTGATAGATAATTCAAAATTTATGTGACAAGCATCTAGTCTTTCCTGTGAACAAAGTGCATTTTGAGGATGAAGGTTTAAAGTTTCTTTTTTTAGTTGCATAACTTCTTCTCTAATCAGTTTCATAGGAGTACTAGAACATTCAAGAATATTTTCGTTGCTTAAGTGTTCTTCAATGACTGATTTTAAATGTTGATTAGAGCATGAGTTACAAGAATGGGGGTATTCGTCTTGAGCCAGAAATGAATCTTCTTCCATGCTAGTCTTAGACTGAAAATACAATGATTCAAAGGGAAAACCGATTTGGTTGTCAATAAGAGCCTGATCAATAGATTCTACCTCCCTGGCTTGTTCATCATTATTGGAAGAATTTTTCTCTTCTTGCGAAGAAGATTGTTCTAGCAGTTGGGTGATAGGATTTTCAATTGGTTCCTCATTCGTGATTGAACATGACTGAATGGAAGGGATGGAAGCATCATAGAAGAGATTTAATGCCAATGACATGTCATCGAGATTAAATTTACAGAAGATATGATATACTTTTATCAAAAAGCCTTCTAAAGATGGATCATCGTTGATTAGCGAAGTATGAAATTCTTCACATAATTGATCAAAATCATAAATTTCAAAAGCATCTAGAAACTCATCTACAAATTGAAACCAATAAAAAATGTGACATGCTAGAAAATATTCAAACCATTGTTTGATCTGACCTCTAAAAGTAAAAGCAAACAGTCTGCATAAAACTCCTAAATCTGAGATGTCATGTTTGATGCATTTGCACCAGAACTTGTTAAGGTGGTCTTTAGCAGATATATTGCCTTCACCATCAAAGGTGAGTTTGGACAAGCGAGAGACTGTCTCGTTGGGAACATCGGGTAATGAGAAGTTGAAAGCATGTTCCAACACAGTGATTTGGGGAGCCATGAGGGAAAACGAATAAATTTAAAATAAAGGCTCCTACAAGACCATCTTGTCAGTCGGCCCTCCTTCTAGCGCCATTTGTTGACGGGAGAAACAGTCTTTCCATCAATTGAGAGAGTGGAATCGGTCCGGGGTTGTCTAAATAACCCAAGCCGTTTGGAATGAACCACCCTGACGGGTTTAACGGCTTTGTTGGCCACTCTAAGGTCTTTTAAGAAAACCAAAGAGGAAACTACTCTAAACTAACTAAACTAACTAAAACAAACTAAACAAACTAAACTAACTAGAACTAATAAAAAAAACAAACTAAATATAAGTATTCTAACTACTATATACAATCTACTAATTACTAATATAATAACTCAAATCAACTATCTAATTA
>JZKD02S2008919.1:9990-22474 GCA_000966675.3 Picea glauca | reverse complement strand
ATTCTGGACTGCAGCATTGGCACATCAAGGTAATACCTTTCTAACCATGCGCCACACTGATCACATGGTGGAGCATCTGGTTGAGATGGATCAGGAGGGGGTTTTGACGAGTCATTGGGGGTTTCACGAGGCATTTTGATTCCTGGGTAATTAGGATCATTTTGCAAGAAAGGAGGTAGGTTCTTGACAAAGTCGTAAGAGGGTTTGTCACACAGACCTTCAGAATAGGGATACTCACTTGCCAGGTAACGTTCCACCTCCGAGTCAGAATCTTCACTCACCATGATAGGGTCAGGGTTGACAAGAACTTTCGGTTTGTTTCTTGCCATGCGAGAGATTAATCAAGCATTCTTTTTGCCTATGGAATTCGCAGTAGGTTTGGCTTTAGGCCTTTTAGCCACAAGTTTAACATTTTCCACATCCTTGGTGACAGAATTGGGTAGGTCAATAGGCGAGTCGGGTAGAGGTTTAGGTAGCAGAGCACTGTAAGGCATAGGGGGTACAGACTTGCTCTCGCTCACCACAGGTTTGTCAACCTGTGGTGGGATTGAGTCCTCGAAATTATTACGAACAAGAAAATCATTCCAATAGTCTCGGCGTAACCCCAAATGACAAACCATAAGCATTTTAATTAACCCAAAGTGAAAAAGGCTGTTATCGGCCTGGTTCTGTTTATACCTTTTAGACATTTTAAACAGACTCCTATGCAAGTAATAAGGCATATTAAGCTCATATCCCATGAAAACCATAAGTAGCCGAAGGTGTCACAAGAAAACGAAACCATACCGACCCTCGCAGGTAATGAACTGCTTGGTTATCATCAGCAAGTCGTGCCAACATTGCTTGAGCATATTCGCGGGTAAACCTTTGTCACAGGAATTCACCTTTCGAGACTGGAAGAGCAATGTCCACGGGACATCTTCCACTTTGCAATTTTTTGACCATTTCTGTCCTGTAGCAGGCAGACCGGTAGCCAAATTGAGGAACTTCTCATTAATTTCTAATTGCACATCCCCAACCTTGGCTCGACAGCCATCAAAGGTTAATGCAAATTGTCGAGCCACATCAGGGTTAAAGCCATTAAACTTTCAGATGAACGGGAGCCAGCCAAACTCCTCAAGGTCACTGTAAGCACCATCGAACATCAACAATGCCTGGCCACCATTGGTTTCAGCCCTTATGACTGGAGCCATGGTGCGGGTGCATGGTAGGGTTTGGCTTGAACACAACAATACACAGGAGCAAAAATCGTTTGGGCTAACAGCTACGAACGATGAAAGGGGAAGCAACTTAATGAACGCGCGTGCGAGGGTGGTGGGATTATCACCGCCATGCAGCATAGTAATGGCAAGGTACAACGTTGTTCAATCAATCATAATATCGTTTAAACCATATTAATTGGCCAACCCAAAAATTAAACGGTGGATGGTATACCAATATGCCAACGTATTGTTTGAAACCATAAAATCAAACCCAAAGTTAAATGTTTATCCAATCACGCCCTTGTATAACTTCAAACTATTTCCATTCAATATGAAATCAAACTCATATGTTACCCACGCGCTTGTATAATCAAACATTTTGATCAAAGTTTTTAAATCATGGTGACAATTTATTTCATGAAATCGATAAGCCAAGAGCTATAACAATAAGGATCACATCATATAAAACAAAGTAAACTATGACCCCTATGCAATTCATTAAGATAAGTATAACTCATATGCTCAATGCCTTACCATTTCAATAAAATCAAATTGCGCAATCAATAATAAGAATAGGAAAATATGGACAGTTCTAAAAATCTCTTAGCCACTTCATGCTAAATCAAAGGTAAGTACCACTCAAAATATCAATAAGAGATCATGACAGTTCGAGTAATGACGAAGGAGTTTTCACGCTTTCAGTCGTGAAAACCAAATGGAGACCCATTTGCAAGTTGTCGCAAAGAATAAAAATATCGTTCATTTGCAACATGCGACGATAATTTTAAGTTCAAAAGACAAAGATGTAGGCATCTTTTAAGGCAATAGAAAAAATTGAATTGGCTGCCAACAGAGCTCTAGCATGAGCCTTCCTATTGGAAGTGTGTATCAAAAACATTTTCCATCTCAGAGTGGAAATAAACCATTCAGAGAAACTCAAAGTAAGATTGATAACACCAAGAGAGAACCCTTGAAATGTTTGGGTTGTGGAGAGGAACATTTATTGAGGGATTGTCTGCATAGGAAAAAAAACAATGGGAGGGTCTACAACATCCAAGAGGTTACCATAGTCAATGATGTGGTTAGGAACATGCCACAAATTTATGTATCCTTGGATAATAGACAAGATAACCACCAAGCTTTAGTGGTGGATATGGAAGGTACGATTTCCAACCATCTTGTTTCCATTTTAATTGACCCTGGTTATAATTTGAGTTATGTTTCCCCTCAAACTGTTGATAAATGTAAATTACAACAAGTTGAACATGTTGAATCATGGTTGGTACAACTAGCCACTGGAACCAAAAGAAAAGTAGCAAAGGTCATACCAACATGTCAATTTGTTATAAGTGGGTTTCCCGCCCAAGTGAACCTAAACATACTTCCTTTAGGATCTTATGACCTCTTGATTAGCATGGACCTGTTGGCTTCCCAAAAAAGCAAGTTGGATTGATAAAGTAAAACTTTGGAGTGTGAAAATGAAGGAGGAAGGGTAACCCTACAAGGGATTCAAAATCTTGTCTCAGTGAGACAAATATCATCCCTCCAAGTGAAGAAGTATTTCAAAAAGGGATGTACCTTGTATGCAATACCAATACTAAACTCTTTTGATAATGACAAACTCGGCCTAGAGGACCATCCCATATTGAGAGAATATAAAGATGTATTCCTAGAAGAGGTGTCAAGTCTACCTCCAAGAAGGGACATTGAATTTTCAATAGAACTTGTATGAGTAGCGGTTTTAATGTCTAGAACACCCTATAGAATGAGTACACCAGAGCTAGTTGATATCAAACTATAACTGAAGGGCATGTGGGACAAAGGCTACATTTGGCCTAGTGTGTCTCCCTGGGGAGCACCAACATTGTTTGTGAATAATAATGTTGGCACACTCAAACTGTGCATAGATTATAGACAACTTAATAACATGACCATCAAGAATAAATATCCCTTGCCAAGGATCGATGACTTGCTTGACCAATTAAGGGGTGCTAAAATATTTTCCAAGATTGACTTGAGGTATGGATACCATCAGGTCTGAATTAAAGATGAAGACATCCACAAGACAACCTTTAGGAAAAGATATGGTCACTATGAATTTTTGGTGGTGCCATTTGGGCTTACTAATGCACCAACCACTTTCATGTGCTTAATGAATAACGTATTCAAAAATTTCTTGGATAGGTTTGTGTTGGTTTTCATTGATGATATCCTAATCTATTCCAAGAATATGGAAGAGGATAAATAACATCCCAAGCTAGTACTCCAAGTGCTAAAAGAACAATATCTCTATACTAAGCTTACTAAGTGTGACTTTTTCTAGAAACAATTCCATTACATAGGCCATGTTATTTCTGAGGAAAGAGTGGTAGTTGATCCTGACAAGATTAAATCCATCTTCGATTGGCCTACCCCAAAGGATGTATCTCATATCCAATATTTTATGGGCATGGCAGGATACTATAGGAGATTCATAAAATGATTCTCCAAGATTGGTTTCCCAATCACCTCCCTTCAAAAAAAGGGGGTAAATTCATTTGGAAATCATAATGTGAAGAAATATTTCAAGAGCTAAAATACCTTCTAACCAATGTTCATGTACTAAATATTGTGGATCCCTGCAAGGAAGGGCTTGGAGGAGTCCTTATGCAAGAAGGACATCTAATTTTCTACGAATCCAAAAAACAAAATGAGCATGAAGTCAATTATGTGACCCACTATATGGAATTGGATGCCATACTGCATGACTTAAAAATGTGGAGGCATTACCTCTTGGGTAGAATATTTGTACTTATGACAAACCATAGTGGGTTGAGGTATTTGTTTTACCAACCAAAACTTAATGTGAGACAAGCTAGGTGGATTGCTCTCCTTAGTGAGTTTGATTTTGAAATCAAACATATCAAAATAAAGAAGAATAGGGTGGTTGATTCCCTTAGTAGAAGTATGAAAGTAGTTCACTTGGAAGTTGTAAGTGCTAGTGAATCAAACATCAAAGAGAGGGTCAAAACTGCACAAGAAATATATGCGTTTTTCAAGACTATGACATCATACCTAAAGCAAGATCCCACAGGGATGAAGTACAAAGGCTATTAGATTCTTAATGATGGTCTACTAAATTACAAGTGCATATTGTATATTCCAAATTGTGATAACTTGAAGAGGTTCATAATGGATGAACTACACAAAATATCATATACTAGTCATCCTGGTTATCAGAAAATGATCACGACCACTAGGAAACTATTTTATTGGCCTGAAATGAAAAAGGGAATAGTTTATTACTTAGCTAAGTGTATAGAATGTTAGCAAGTCAAAGAAGAGTACCGACACCCAATAGGGATTTTGTAGCCCTTACCAATTCCAGAATGGAAATGGGAAACCATCTCCATGGATTTTATCACAGGATTACCAAGATCAACTAAATAAAACGATGTCATCATGGTAGCTGTGTACAAAATGAGCAAGGATGCTCACTTCACACCCATGAAGTAAACTTGCAAGGAAATAGATATTGCCATCATTTCTATGACATAAATATTTAGAATGCATGGCATGCCTAAGGAAATTATATCCGACAGAGATATAAAATTTACTTCAAACTTTTGGAAATCTTTGTTTGATTGCGTTGAAACAAAGTTGATCCTTAGTACAACCTATCACCCTCAAAGTGATGGGAAAACAAAGAGGGTAAACCAAGTGTTATAAGACATGTTGAGGATGCATGTAATGCATCAACCCGGGAAGTGAGAGGATTACCTACCACTGGTATAATTTTCTAACAACAATGGCTATCAAGAGACATTAAAATGATCCATTTTGAAGCCCTCTATGGAAGACAATGAAACATTTGAATCAACTTGAACAAATCAGTATACAAAGTTACAATCGAGCCAAATATGATAAAGGAAATGGAACATCAAGTAATTCAGATAAAAAAAAATCTGAAGATATCCTAGGATAGACAAAAGAGCTATGCAAACATGAAAAGGACTCTTAGAGAGTTCAAATCAGGGGATCATGTGTATCTCCAAGTCATACCCAGGAAAATCTCTTTAAGGATGGGATATTGTCCCAAGATGGCACCTCAGTATTGTGGGCCCTTTGAAGTTTTGGATAGAGTGAGATGAGTAGCCTATTGGATAACACTTCCTCCCACAGTGAAAGCGCATAATGTTTTCCATGTTTCTTTATTAAAGAAGTATGTACATGATTCTAATCATATTATTGACTGGTCTATGATTCAATTGGAACCCGAGGGAGAATTCCTACCAAAACCTCAATGCATAATAGACAGGAAGGGAACCCCACTCAAGAATCAAACCATTGAACAGGTCAAGGTGAAGTTGAAACACTTTGGCCCACTTGAGGCTACATGGGAAATGGAGAATGCCATGAGACATGCATATCCATTTTTTTTTTCTTCTCTACATATAGAGCACATTGACAGATAGAACATTGAGGACGATGTTCCTTTAAGGGGGAGGGGATTGTAATATGCATGTTTCCCCCATTTTGTAAATATAACTATAATTGTCCAAGAGACTATGGTAGACTAAATATGTGTGAATGTTTGATTTGATGAACCTTTGTATAAAAGGGTCAATGTATGAATTATATGTTATTAATATAAATTTGATATATGTTTCACAACTATTGAAAGGGGGGAAGTTTTCCAAGATAGACCATGGATTCTATGAGAGAGATGGTGAGGGGAAACCAAGAATGGTTGAGATGACCCTCACCAGACCAATACCTACTGAGTGTAATTTATCAACAATCCTCTAACCCAGATATGAATTACCAGTGAGGCTAGTAGTTGGAAGGCCATCCTCAAGAGTTAATGAGGAGATGGTGCAGGGTACCCATATGTAAGGCTTCTAGGCCTAACCACGAATTGGGATTCAGACCCATGAAACCTTGTTGAGGAAGGAAATAAAGGAGGTAATTTGGGGATAGAGACCGATCAATGGGATAACATGGTAGAGAGAAAAATCTCGAGAGGAGAAGAGATGCATGTTTTTTACTCTGGAATCAAGAGAGAAAAGTTTAGAAGCAAGCTCATTTTTTGGTTGAAAGAAGCCATGGGCAGGGTTTGGCTACAAGATGATAAACGAGGTTGATGAGTGTTTGAGGAAGTAATCGTGTATACCTCCTTGCTTGGAGTAGAGAAAACCAGTTGTCAATTTCATGTGGGAGGAGGAGAGTAACCTCTATCCCTAACTATCATGGAGCAAGGAGAAATAATATCTCTCAGAGCATAATGGTCTAGCTTGGGGGTGGCCAGTTCTAAATCTGTGAGGAGTGGTTGTGCCTATGGTTGGGAGGAAATAGGCACCCCTTTCATCAGTCACTTCACATTCTCCAATTATGATAAGTATTATCATAGTCTATGTATATATATATTGGATGTGATGATGAATGTCTATGTTTATGGTTAAGTCTTTCAGTATTTGAGAAGTTATTAGAAATTTTATTTTTCTTCTGTAAACTACTATATCCATATAGTCTTTAACTTATCTCAGTGTAGCTGCTATAGAGTTACATAATATAAATCTGCAGTAGAGCTAGGGTAGGATTGACTGAAACGTCTAAGTCCCGTCGACCCTTTGAAGTTTACCATAGCGGGAATGTCAAGTTCATCTTGAAGGGAGAAGAGCGTTCCCTTCAGACTATCCTTCCATATGATCATGGGCTCATGCCCACGTCCTTAACCCATTTTTCTGCTAAAAATATTTGTGCTTAGCCCACAAGATTTCCCAAAGGACCCATGTGACCAGGGCCTAGGAACCTTGCGCTAGTCCGAAAGGACCTAGCTCTTCAACTTCAGGACTTCGGGACTTGTGACTCCACAATCCTTGAAAACAACCAAAGGATGAAGTCACGAATTGACGGGGGTCATCGATCTGGGGATCTAGTGTGGATCTCTCTTAGCCATTAGATCAAACTTAGGGAGGTAAGCGTTAAGTTCTTCAGCGAAATTCTACTTTGGGAGAATAGGAGTGGTCTAATACTGAAACTCCCAAATTTCAAAGTTGCAAAGTAAATTGGAACCATTGAAAATGGAGGAACACATGTCCATAGATCAATGGTTTTCTGCAAGTCTGGGTATTCAGTTGTATAGGGACGCGTAAGTTTCCCCAAGATCTCAAAAATTCGGAGTAAATCCTAGTTGTGAATGCTAAGTACACGTGTCAGTAGATCAGACGTGCTCCACAGAGGAAGCCAGAAGGTACTTGTTGAACTCTCGAACGCATAACTTCCAAAGTGATGAGGACCATCGATCTTCATATCCTTTGGAATCCCTCCGAGTCGTCGATCTAAGAAGCTCATCCTCGATTACCCAAGCGAGCGGGAACAAATCGTGGAGTGACACATGGCCCCTACTTGTCCCCTGTCGAAGGTTTTCTGTCAAATTGGATCAGTCAGATTAGAGGGCACATGGAAAGAGATCCCTTAGTTCAGAGACTTGGTACTCTGGAGGAACCTAGACAAAAACCTACAGAGGATGAAAACCTCCGAAGTTACGAACGCCGAAATTAGTCTTGGTTGTTGGTAGGATGAGGACACTTGGCACCATATTAGAGAGTCTGGAGACTTAGTCCTTTGGGGAACTTGAGACGTGAGGAGTTGGAAAGCCCCGAAGTCTAAAGCTGCGAAGTAACAAGAGTCATAGATTTATGGAGCCACGTGGACTCTTACTGACCGTGAGATCGAAGGGATGGACCATTATCGGTCCAATTTGACTTGGCATAGTGATGTCATTCAATGTGACGTGGACGCACATTACATGTGCCAGGTGTCACCTAGATTTGGTCGATTCACAGACAGTTTCTTCCTATCAGAACATGACACATGTCACCCCCTAATGAGGACACATGTCACCTCTTGAATCTTGTTGCATGTCAGATTATGGTTCATGCCCTCTTGGCCAATGTGGTTGGTGATGTATCCAGAACCCTAAGAGTCTAGATAAATTCGAGAGCTCGAAATATTTGAGTGTAGTTGATAAAGGAAGGTTCAATGACGACTGTCGACTGCTGAAACGCCAAAACATAGGATGTTCAATGAAAAATGTCGATCGTTGATCGCTGAAATGGCCAAGGCCACGTAGAGCAATCTCAACGAACCCCCTTTTTTAACCATACGATCTCGGCAGAGGACCTGGACCATTGATTCCCTCTATTATTCGGTGATCCAAGAATTCAACAGTCTTCTTGGAACTCTCAAAGTCCAGGAGTTCCAAAGTAACGAAGCCTTCGCTAAGCAGACTCTTAGCTCCTGGTTTTCAACCCAAGGTCACGGGGATGATCCCGCTAGTTGGTTTAAGCATGTAGTGGGAGATGAAAACTTAGGGGGAGCATAATAAGAAGGTTTTTCTTAGTAAGGGACCGGAAATGAACCAAAGAAAAGCGAAAATTTGATGCCCCATCCCTAGAAAGGTTATTTAACGGGTTGGGTTTGTTACATCTCGGGTTAGGGTTTTGTATTTTACTTATGTTAAAAAGGCCTTGGAGCCTCATTGTAATGATCATATTCTTGCGAATGCAATTAGTCATCACATCTCTTCTCAGAGATAAGCTACCACCATTCTAGTGAGTCTTTCACTCTGAATTTTCCAATCTTTGTACATTTTCACTCATTAATATAAATTGTTTATTATTGTATCTCTGTGTTTATGGTTGCATCTGTGATACATTTATGTTATATTATTGGATATCCGATATATCTCTATACATTTCTTTATTATATCTTCGCTCTCATTTTGTGACGAAAATAATCTGGATCAACAAACTGGTAGTTAATTACATTAAATGATGAACAATACCTGGAAATATATTGTTCTCGAATCTAACCTCAAACATGGTAGAATGGACACGTAGAAATAGTAAGTGAAATATTTCATCTTGAACCATGTAAAGATATTTGATAGAGAACTAGTCATTGGTCCTTGAACTTGAATTGTTTTTCAACATTTTGATTCTTTTTATGTACAGTTTAAACTTCCATTGACTAAAAATTAAGAAGAGAACATATTTTAGACATGTTCATGCATAGAAAAACGATTTGGACATGACATGCTAAGCCATCAAACTGTACTCATGCTTAAGAGTAGTCTTCTGTACAAAGTGAAGTTGTCTAAGATTTTTTCTCATTAGACTCTTTGTGTTTTGATTTGATTGTTGTCTAAGATTGGATTGTCATGTGATTTTATTTCAAACTGGATTGACAAGTAAAGGGTTTATTAACGACATATAAATAAACCAACACAAGGCTTGTTGTGAATATTGATTAGATGCATTTTAAAATTGTAACTAAAAATAATTGCAATTTGTATGCAATTGTCGAAATTGAATCATTAACACCAGTAGGAGTGTTACAAATATTTAGGGTAAAAATACTAAGAGGGATGAGTGTTGCTTCACCTTTTACCCATTTTTCCACACTTGCAATTTTGCTCCTAAGCCTACTTTCACCAAGTGTATTAAGGAAGGGAGAATGGGAAGGCTAAGAGAAATTATTAGAAGGGAGGTTTTACCTTGTGAGAGATTAGAAAAAGAGATGCTTTTGTTGTAAGAAGGGGTCAAATTTATGGGGATTGTGTTGAATTCCTACCTTGATGAAGAGAATTATTAGATATATGTATTTGATGAGAGAAACTAGAAAAATAATCTAGCATGTTTGAGTGAGTAGATGTGGTTATGATTGTACTTGACCACTTAAGGGTACTAATTCCCATTTTTTGAGCCTAACAATTGATTTTCGACCCTTGGGACTCCACAACTAGAGGTGTACCTAATCAATCAAGGGAACATCGAGAGCTAGACTGGAAGAGTATGGGCCTTGCAGAGGAACCTCACAAATAGTGGAGCACCTAACCAACCAAGTGTACATTAGGTTCTAGGGTGGGTGTTCCTATACATCATAAGCTTGAGGGGTATGGCAGTGTTGTAAGTTTGGAGGCCTCTCCACCACACATAAATTATTGGGTGTATTCTTGACCCATTGATGTGATTGATGGGGAGATGAGTGTTTTGTGCTAATTTCATATAACGTTTGTCCTTCACCAACATACTCATTGATATTGATCATGTCCTCAAGGGGCAACACATAGGTTTAGGTAATTGCATCGGTTGGGTGGAAATACGCCCTTGGAAATTATTTTCTTTTTATTCATAATATGGTTTTGGAGTGTGGGTTTGGACCAAAGACTAGTTGTCAGAAAGGTGAACGATATCGATGCATATTTTTCTCTAATATCAAATTTCCATGGTTTTCATTATGTGAATTTTCTTTTGGATGTTCTACATTGTTTGAGATTATGGAAATGTTTTGAATCTATAAATACAATTCATCTCTAGGACAACTAGTCAAGTTTGATCTTGTTGTTGATTTTTGTAATAAATACTAGTGTGAACCCTATGATAGTTTTTACTCTATCTACTCTCACCTCTAGTTCTCTATCCCTATTTAGATTGTGAGGTTTCACAATGATCTCAAGAACCTCTCAAGAACCTCTCACCCTTCGCTTGTAATAATGGTCTTCTTTGGACATGATCTCAATGCCCTCAAGTTCTATGCGGTGACATTTCTTGAGAGACTCGTTAACTAAGTCCAAAGTTTGAATGTGCTTATTGTGAATATTAGTGTTATTCTCTTTGATCCTAATTTGAAAAGAGTAACCTAATTTCCCTTATATAACATTTTCCACATAACCATGAAATATTATACACCATGGTTTATTCCCTTGTATATATACCATATTTGATTAATTTCATTAAATACCTCATAGTACCATGAAGTTTAAAAGTGAACATGATATTATTTCTTTTTAAAATACAAAATATTATATGTAACGCCATGTACCTAAGGTAAGAAATATTTTATGCATGATGGATTGTTTTCTTACCGATCCTTGACCCCCTTCTTTTGGATTTCTAAATGTATCTTTTGATTTTCCATTATTTATAATCAATATATTTGAAGACTTTGACTAAGCCATGCTCCACCTTACTTGAGGCTCCCTTCATCTAAAATTACGAAAACCATAGTGGCCAATGTGTTAATGACACCCACTTTATATGTACGGTGATCATGAGAATCATCATGAAGGTACCTTTATGTGTGGGGTTTCTTTGTATAAACATGATGGGATAATTTTTCTTATATTTTCTTCTCGATTGAAGGAAATATATTCTTTCATTTTTCTATTTCTCCATAGTAAAATTGATTTTTTTAGTAACTTAGAAACATCCTAGTAGATCTGTCAAAGAAATATATTCTTTCATTTTTCTATTTTCTTAGATCGGTCAAAGAAATATGTTCTTTCATTTTCTATTTTCTTCTAGATGTGTAAAAAAAAATATATTCTTTCATTTTTATATTTCTTCATGGTAAATTTAAAATTTAATGTGTGTTTGATTGATTTTTTTAAGTAACTTAGAAACAGCTTAATAGATTTTGAATATTGCATGGCCATTTTACAATGATATCATCAATGAAATTATTTCATTAAGTTAAAAGCATAATTCATTAGGGTTACTTATCTGATAAAATGTGAATACTCAAGTTTATGTAACGGTCATGAGAAGTCCAAAAGAACTGAGATATTAAATCCAACTGTCACATCAATCTATATAAACATGTACCATATTGATTAATAAATGCAATATCACGCTTATCAATTTCATATCTCCAACAGTGGTACCAGAGCGGACTTAATCGTGAGGCCTAAATCCACTATGGTAATTCTCCATAGTTGAGTCTGAGTGGTCCAGAAACGCCTCTGCCATCTATGCCTTGCGCCCTAACTCACGCACTGTCTCTCTTGATGATTCACGTAGCACGTAGCACGCAGCTCGCTACCAAAACCCTAACAAAACCCTAATTTCTATTGTTGTTGTCGGGAACCCTAGAATCATCATTATTCTCACTGTCTCCTCACACAGACTATAATTGAATGGCTATTGCCCAGACCCTGATCTCTTCCATTAAATTATAATAACCTTGCAACGCCCAGACCCTGATCTCTTCCATTAAATTAAAATAACCTAGCAACGCTCAGACCCGGATCCTATTCTCCATTAAGATAGCACCTTGCTTTTCTGCATCGGGAGGATCGCTAAAATCAACAAGGCAAAGTCGTGCTTCAAAACCACAATAACTGACCGTGGCTATGGAACTGGAAATTACAGGCTCGAACTGTTGAATGGTCATTCAGACCATGCCTCCTTCCCAGCAGGTTATTGGAAGAATATTAGAACACCGATCGACATCACATC
>JZKD02S2008908.1:37737-50449 GCA_000966675.3 Picea glauca | reverse complement strand
AGCACCAACTCATAATGAGGCTACAACCTCTATTTTGCAAGCTGCTACTTCCTGAGAGCACCAACTCTCTGGATTCTCTATTACCCACTAGAAGGAAGAACTGACTCCCTGGTTTCTCTAGCACCCACTAGAAGGAAGTACCAACTCCCTAAGAGTTCCAGCACCAACTGGATGGAAGCACCAACTTCCAGTTACACAGGCACCAAACTATATATTAGAGAATGAATGTTCTTCCTTGCACCACCCTGCCACCCTAGTTTTTCTGGCTACAACTAGATGGAAGCTACAACTCCCTGTGTTCAAGCACCCACTTGAACCTCTAAGGAAAACAGTCCTCCCTAGCACCTCCCTACCACCCTAAAATATAAAGTTTGCTATATATAAATTTATCACAGTGATACAATATTTATCAATGGCTTACCGGTCTCATCACTGTTCTGCTACACTGCTCTACTCTACCTGCATCAGTGTCTTTCTGCCTGCATCTTCTTTTGCTTTCTAATCTTCTACTTTTCTCTACAAGTGCACCTCAACCTTCTTTTACTGTCTCAGCTATGCATCTCTATTCTTTTCTTCTACTGCGCTTTATTCTCTGCATGCCATGTTCCTTCTATGCACCATTCCTCTTCGGTGCATTTCAGATGCTGCACTCTACCTCCTTATACCCACCTGAATCACTCTCAACAACCCCCATCTCTTCTTTGTTCTGCATTCTTATAGTCTCTGTGAACCTTGTGCATCCTATATGTGGAATGCTTCTGCATGCTCTACACCCCACCATTGTTCTCCACATTGAAATCTTTATTGCCACTCCTCATTGCCACAGATTCACTCCCTCGAGCATAAACACACTCTATATGTTTTGCATGTTCTCCTCGTGTCGAGTGCTCTGCCTGATCATCATAGAAACTCTTCATCTTCTCTGGAAGTTAAACCCATCCATCCATCATCACTTCGTGTTATGACGATATTCCTTAGCTTGTCTAGCAGTCAAGACTCTTCATCTTCTCTATCATAGTCAATCTCATTCTCTCTGTTGCAGTTACAGGCTTCAATGCTCTTCCATATGTCAATCGCCTCTACGAACAATCTTGATTCCACTAGCAGATGCCTTGAGACTCTTCATCTCCTCTGGCAATCACACTGAAGTCTCTTAGATTTTTCTGTGCAGAAACAATCAGTGGTTTCTAGAAGTTACACTGTGAACCTCTTGAGCCTTATTCCTTTGGAACCTTTCACCTTTCCTTTCACACGTGGCCTTAGGTGGTGACCACAGCCTACACCAAAAGGTGTTTTCACATTTTGGAATTTCAGGATTTCGCATGTCGTGAGTTCCTATTGCGAGGCATCTCGACTCTCCAAGTCGCAATCTCCAAAACTACATGTTGCAATTTCACATTTCGGCATTTCATGATTTCACATGCCGTGAATTCCTATTGCGAGGTGTCTCGACTCTCCAAGTCACGATCTCTGAAAATCCATGTCACAATTTCACATTTCGGCATTTCACGATTTCGCAATTCTTTTGAAGAGATATCTTGATGCTCCATGTCTTGATCTCTGAAATAGAGCTTGGCTTCTATAGCTCTGCTCTCTAACTCAATGGTCCATGATCCGTGGTGATAAGATAGTTATCCTCTACCCTGGGACTTCATCCTTTGGGACTTTGGGGGAGTGATGAAGCTAAAACTCCTGAAGAAAAACTCTTGGAGTGAGGTAACTCTTGCATCACTAGATGACGTGTAGTGACCCAAGTGGTTTCCACGTGTCACTCTAAATTGTGATTTCCAGTGGCCTGAAATGCCAAATCAACTTGACACTTGTCGTTGTATGATTATGCCACATGTCCTTAGCTGACGTGGTTTGTTGGTGTGCCTGTTTCGGGATTTCGGGGTTCGCTACTTCAAATGTTAAAGTTCCTTTGATCTTTGATTTTTCGTTCTGCAAAACTCCGAAATGGAGTCTTTGACATGCTCGCTTCGATATTTTGGCGTTTAGTATTTCGCCACTTCAGGACTTCTGTGATGAAGAGTCTCTACTCTTGACTCCTCCGACTCCCAGTATCCAAAACTCTGAAATGGAGTCTTTGACATGCTCACTTCAGGATTTCGACGTTTTGCATTTCACCACTTCGAGACTCCTATGATGAAGAGTCTCGACTCTTGACTCCTCCAACTCTCGGTATCTGAAACTACGAAATGGAGTCTTTGACATGCTTCTGATCTTTCCATGCCATCATCATTGCTGATCTTCCTTGCCTGCTTGTTTTCCATCAAATGAACAAGCACACTCTTTCACTTTGCATGCACCTCTACACTATCTCTTTTGGTCTTCACGAGCATGCTCTGTTGCGTCTCCCAAAAATACTTCTAGTGCCTGCCTGGCACATTATACCTATACTCAAGCCATCATCACTATTGTGCTTGCCATTAATGACAAGCATACATTGCCTCTAAAATATGGCAACAAATGGGGTATATGAACCCTGCAGCGCGTAATTTGTCAATCTCGACTTTGATGGCTACTGCATTGGATGGGTGTAATGGGCATTGTTTTTGTCATATGGGTGTACTATCAGGCCATGTGTCTATATTATGTTCTATAATAGAGGGATCGAGGCTAGGCATCTCTATGTATGACCAGGAAAAAATGTTCCAGTATTCCTGGAAGAGAGCTTTGTAAGTGATGAGTTCTTCAGGGGAGCATGCGACATCGATGGTGATTTCCTCTACGATGCTAGGTTTGATGGAAATATTAATTTTGACAGTGGGGGAAATGTTGGCCATATTACCTTCCTCAAAAGCATTGAGAGTAGGGATATGGTGATTGAACCAGTCTATATGCCCCGATGGGATAAATTTTTTGGATTTGATTGTGTATATGGAGTTTTGGCTAAGTGGCACAAAGGCGTCTTGTGAGAAAAAGAGTGCTCAGTGATGGAGCAGATCCCATGGGAAATCAAGTGTAGTTAATTCCTTAAGGATGTCTTTATCGTAGTGGAACTGTCAAGAATATAATGGATCCATGGGAATAACATTGGTGATTGTCATTGTGTGCCTTCGTTCAGGTGGTGAAGAGGTAGGGAGGGTGACACAAGGGAGTTGCGATGATTCGCTTGACATGAACCAAATATCAATATACTGTGGGTTGAACATGGTAGTCAGGCGTAGAATTTTCGCAGGGAAATGAATTGGATAATTGGGGATATTTGGGGGAAAATCCTCATATAAATCATCTAGGAACCATGGAAGAGTAGGGAGTGCCTCAAGTTCCGATGAGAATATATGGACCACATCAAGTGATTGGGTAGGGATACGCACTGGTTCTGCTGGAGTGGGGGTTGTAGGGTTTTGAATAAGGGTCATTTGGAGATGCCTGTATTCAATGATCATAGGAAATTGACATGTGAAATGATCAAGTGATTCACATAGAGAGAAAGGACATATCATACATTCATTGACCGAGGTCATGACATAGTGGATGTCAGTGACATGCATGTGAGATTATGTGGGTGGAGAAGGTTCTTGCTAGAAGCTTTAGCGAATGACCATTAGAGTCTGCCAGAATTGAGGTAACGTTGAGTAATGGTGGGTGTAATGGCCATACTCAGAATAGATGGCACATGCAAATTTGGTCTACAACCCTTTGCTACCTGTGTTAGTGGGCACAGTGGGAGTACTGGAGGAAGTGACAAGTGGTGTCGGTGCCCATGGGAGTTGAATTAAATTGTGTATCTCGAGGAGAGATGGGAACTTATTGGTGGGGTGTCCATATTTCCTGCATAGCGTACAAGGAGGTTGAACTTGTGGTGGGGGTGAAGTGGCGAGCTCTTTCTTCTTTCATCTGCCCCCAGCTGTAGCAAGGGTGTCAATGAATGGGGTTGTGGGTGGGATGGTGGGGGTAGGTATTGGAATTTGCATTAGGATTCCTTCTGTTTGGGGAGGGAGGGATGGTTGAGGGACCATCTCAAGAGGATTTAGATACCATACTAGGATTTTCAATACTATATGGGGAAGGGTAATCGTTGCRGCTACCTAGAAAGYTTGTACACCTGGTGGGGGGTAAAAGAAGGGGATTTGGGTGATGGCCTAAGGAACTATCTCCCAAACCAAAATKTGKCCCTCAGGGAGGGTATTKTCAGGAACATGKGTAACTGGGGAGTTCGCAAGGTATTCTTGAGGAAGGAGCCTTGCAACTAGTGGGACATYAGATACTAATGAAGCTTCAGTGGGAGGAAGGATATCTCCAATTTTTGTTGCATTGGATGAGATGACAGATACTTGTGTTGAGGGATGGATGAGGAGAGGTGYTKCATGGTATGTCCCTAGMAAGGATGGGTCCTTAAAAATTCCAGGACCCATTTCGATGAGTGGGTAGGCCTCAAGATTAGTGTGAACGAGAGGTAAGATKTTATCGATGTTGGAGGAARGGTTGGGMTTGTAATGTGACACTTGGGGAATAGTGACAATTCTCCCATTGTGGGGGAACATCATTGTGTKAAACAYAGAAGAGGCCATAGCCTTCATCRCATACATGTAGCTACATCCGAACAAGATATTGTAGTCGAGCGRAGCATCGATAACTTCAATGTCAATGAGGATAGYTTTTCCTCCGAGTTCAATGGGGACATTTTGGAAGAGGCCCTCGGGAGAGGAAGGTCGTTTGTCGTAATCCCTCAGAGTAATGGTGGATGGTGTGAGCTTAGGAGAGMCAAGTTTCTTCCAGATGGTTTTGGACATGATGCATGTGGATGCACCTTCATTAATAATGCAGCGATGAACTCTGAYGTTCCAKATTTTAACTATTATTTGGAAAGCAACCAAAGCGAGGAGAYGAGGTTCCCCACTATCGAKATCAAAGGTGATGAGTCGAKTATCAACAAGGTCGACTACCCCTAGAGAGGAAAGTAATGACTTTCATTGAGTAGGATAGGTTTGAAGAACTTCTAAGAGTGACATGGTAGCGGGGGATTGTGCCAAGTCATCGACCAAACTATAATTGTGGGTTTCCTTAGCCTGAGGGTTGGTGAGATTCTGTCATAATGGGATGCAAGGAATATGGAGGGGTGTGTCGGTACTAGGGAGAGGGATCATCAAAGGTGGGCTAGTTGTGACTGGGGTGGCTTCTGGGACAGTGGGAGTAGTGTCAGAGGGTGCATTGTATTGATGAATGCACATTTGTAGAAGGACTTCCTCCTCACTAGTGAGGAGGATAGTGTGATTGATAAGAGTACCCTTGTTTGGATACTAACCCATCTGTGGTGGGGTTGGATGCATCTCTTGTTGGTTGTTCATCACCCCTTGGTGTGGAATAGGGTTTTGTAGTACGACAAAGGGTGGTTACTGTACATATTGTTGTGGGGCCCTCTAGGGGGTAGGCAGTGTTTGGGGATGTGTTCCACTTCCAGACTCTTTCATTCATTTGAAGTCAGGAATTTTAGGGAAATGGTGTGTATAATGACCATACTTTCCACAAATGGAACAAGGGAAGTTTTTTTGAATATGGTAGGTGTTTTTCCCTTGGTGTTTGTTTTTATTGCCCCCCTGGGGGTTCTGGTTCCCCTGATTCTGGTTGCCCCCGACAGGTTGGTTCTGCTAGGGGTGGTTTTGGTTTCCTCATGCTTAGGGATTATTATTGTTTTATTTTTTTCCTTTCTTTTTGGATTGTTTGACCAATGGGTTAGATTAGCCGTATTCAGCTATTCAAAATTTTGATATTGTTGAATGGGAGAGCAATAAACAAAATTAACCCCAACATGTGGTTGTCCTTTTGGAGAAACAATGGGTTGGGGAGGACCAGGAAAGGGAAAGTACAGATTATTCTATGGTAATGATCTGTAAGGTGCATAAGAAGGTGTGGCGCTTTCACTATTGCTTAGGGTGTAAGCAGAGGTAGAGGGGGTACTAGAACTTGGTTGGGCCACTGGGCGTGCTGTGGATGCTGGCAGTGGTCCTCTAATGGGTGGAGGAAATTTCATAGGGTATGGTTGTTGATAAGTGGGAGGAGGATAATAAGGGGGGTCCACCATATGTCAGTGGATATTGAGGTGTTCCATACATATGTGGTTGTTGGGGGTGTGAATTGTGGTGTGTAGTGGTACCAATCAATCCATCTATTGAGTGAGACATCTCAGGTTTGTCTTGTCCAAATGGCATGGGTCTCGGGGCGTCAGGTAGTATTGTATATAAATATCCTGACTATGAATAAATCAGTTCGAACTGCTAGGCCTTGTTGATGGCTTCTTCTTCTTATTAGGGGAAGGTGGAAACCACATCTTTGGCAAGGAGGGAAACAAGTGATTTGAGAAACCAATTAAGGCATTGTTGTTTAGTGGCTCCTTCTTTGCATAGACTATGCCACAGATCCCATTACTGAATGTGGTCAACGATGTGTGTAACAGAGGTTTATTTAAACTCTGAGAGTAGTTCGAGACTGTTGTCATGATGGATTAGGAGTTGAAAGAAGGTCAAAAATGATTTGGCCAAAGATTCAAAGGTCGTATGGGACCCCGATTTTTCTTCTACATACCATTTGACTAATGGGCCAGTGAGTGTGCATTGAAATAACCTCAATTGGAATGAGTCGCCCATGATGTTGTTTGAAGAGCACCATAAGTTGAAGGTCATGATATGGTTGGTCGGGTCGTCTCCTACTTTTACTTCATACTTGGGAATGTTTGAAGGGAGTTTGGTAGGCATAGCGGGCCATGTGGGTTCATGCGATATAGGATCGTTGGTGAGCTTAGTCAGATCCGGTATGTTGAGGGAAGCCAAGTATGGCATCTGGGGTTGTGGTGGAATATTAGTTCCAGCCATGGTGGGAATGTTTTGTTTTCTTGACCCTAAAAGAGGGTTTGTTCCAACCATGGTGTGAGTGATGTGTGTCCCTATCCCATGAGGGGGGCTAGGAGGGGTTGTGCTTTCTCTTGGGGAAGAAGTGTACCCTCTACTTCCTTGTATAGGAAAGTGGGTGGATGGTTGATCTTGGGAAGTGGACCCAAGTAAAGTGGAACTAAGCAAAGTGGATCTTAAGACAGTAGCACTCACAAGAGTGTGAGAAGGTGGGACTAATGAGTTGGAAAGACTAGGAACCCCCCCTAGAATGTGAGGGAGATTTAGCAAGTGTTTGGAATGATGGGGATTCATTGGGTCCCCTATGATGTCTGACTAGCAAAGTGGATGTGTGCGAATGGTGATGAGAGCAGATAAATGAAAAAGAGCCTTTATCATTTTTGGAATTTCAAAATATAATTCACAATCACATGTAATCAGAAGAGAATCATACATAAATCAATTGATACAGAAGCATATATGTGGGTAGGTGGTCTCTGTCCACGTGGGAGAACAAAGAAAATAAATGTTCATGTCCTAAAAAATGTAACATCCTTCCTCTCAAATAGCACTGGACCTTCCAATATCACTCAATAGTGGGGTCTAAATCCACTGGAAGAGGAACTAGTGAAGCATGAAGTAATCAGTTATAATGAGGGGTAGAGGGTGCATATCCCAAAAGAGATGGTGATATTTCCCAATAGCCACACAAAATCTGATCAAGGTGCAATTGCAGCCCACAATTGCCACATCGGTAGATTTCCTAAAATTTGGTCACTAGGTACCTCGGTCAAAGTGCGACATTTAGATTTTTGGCCTAAGAAAAGGGTCACATGATGGCTCCCATCCAAGAGTTGTGTGCCTCAAGGGGGGATGCACAAAACAACTGGACCTTAGCCTTCGACCCTTCATGGGTATCTCCCTGCCTTATGGTGTTAGGAACACTTGACTTGGAGGATTTTAAAGTTCCCTATTTGACAAATTCTATTGTTTGAATATGTGAGAACTAGATAATGGGGATTTATTTGGATACCTATCCCCGAGATCCTACCTAGACTAAAAAAATTCTTTTGGCACCTCCTGTGGAGGAAACTTAGTGAGTTTTTAGAAAAAATTTAGATGTGGTTGTTTGAGGGATTGTGGGTGTGAGCCAATCTCGTTGAAATTAAGTGGGAGTGGATAGTTTCATCAAGAAAAGGGTGGGGTGTTTCAAAATACCTTTGGAGGAAACTTACTTCAACCTCCACGTTTCGAGATGAAAACTATGCAAGTGAGTAGTGACTTTGTGTGTGAACAAGTGAAAGTGTACCAAAATATTTTTTAATAAATTAGGTGTCACCTTGTTGCATGGGGACTTCATGTGGTCCCTACAAGTCTTGATTACCTAATTAACTAAATGCCATTGTTACAACCTTGTGGAATTTTAAAGTCCCTAGGAAACTAGCATGTGGACATGTGGGTCCTTACTAATCCTTTTAACTCCCTAGTGTGATTTAATCTAAGGAATCTTCAAAACTATCCTAGATTGTGCATATGTGGGCATGTATGGGCCCGTTACAAAACCTTTAAACTTCCCTAGTGATTTAATCTAAGAAATTAAATTTCAACACTATCCTATATTCGTAGCATGTAGGCATGTATGGGCCCTTACAATCTTAAGATGTGTTTGAAAAATTAACTAAGAGGAGTCCCGAGGGGGGTTGTTGTCCTCTCCTAAAGATTTTGTCTTTTTAAAGGAGATGAAATTTTCCCTCAATCACTTTCTGATTCTCAATATCGCTTTGGGGCGTGAGAGAAGATCATACTCAACGATTGATATCCAATTTCTGGTCCCAATGCAAGTTTTATATGTGATATAAAATGATTCCAACTTAAACTTTAATCAAAGCAAGCCATCCATGTGGCAACATGAAAGGAAAAGAGGAAAAATAATGATTTTAACCCCCTAAGTGCCTATGTTTTGACTATCCCTTCATGTGGAGAGGAAATCTAAGTGTGGTGCATATTACAATTTGCATAGAATCAAGCTTAAGAAGGCTATGGGCCCTCCAAAAATCACAAAAACCCTTACAATGTATGAATTTATGAGAAGATGTGTGGGTCACAAAGTAGACAGAGGCACATGTGGCACCAATGTGCAATTTAAAAATGACCCTTTGGTGTAGGTGTGGAAAATTTTCTGAGCAAAATAGTGGCTTGAGCACACGTGCACTGAAGACATGTCTGTGGGTGAAAAAACTTATGCACTTCTGTTACACGACCGTTAAGAAAACTTTGCATGAAATTCTCTTAGCTCAGCTTTGAATTTGGCTTTTTGCAAGTCAGCTTAGGCCGGTTATGGTTCCTGCAAGTTAAATAAACAAAAAGAAGAGATAAAATAACCCAAATGGGGGAAGAAATTGATACCTTTCCCCAACGGAGTCGCCAATCTGTTGTTCCCTTTTGTCACCTGAATGAGCAAAATAGGGATTCTTACAAGACCAGTTGGGTTAGCTAGGAAAGACAGTAGTGAATGAAGGAGTTAGAAACATCAAGCATAAAGAATAAACAAAAAAATAAGCTAAGAACAATAAAAAAAACTAAACTAGAGTGCATAAGAACATTAAAATAGAAAATAAACAACACTCATGCCACCAATGGATAGTATTATATTAGTGGAAAAACACCAAAGATAAAGGGAGATATATGGGTCCCCTCTTCCTCAAAGGTAGGGCTCTTGGACCCCCAAATATTGATCTCTTCTTACAAGTAACAAACTAGAATGAAATGGTGAAGAGAATCCAAAGCACATTCACTCAAGAGGTGATATGAATGGATAAATGAAATGGTGTTTGTATACTCTTGATGAGAAAAAAGGATTCTCCAAGAGAATATAAGCAACATAACAATACAAATGAAGTCCTTAGAAATATAGTGCACCCATGGCTTCCTTTTATAGCATATCTTTGAGGCATTATGCAACCAGTCCTTAGTGTGAACAAGGGGCCCTTTAGGGCACCCTTAGGTCTTTGACCAACCCCCTAGTCAGATTCAGCCGAAATTTGGGTGTCAAATCGACTTGGAAGCTAAACCAGAAGTGGGTGGAAGGCCGACCAATATCATAAATGCATTGTTCTAAGGGGTGTGCGGTTTTTTCTGTCCACAGTCGTGCATCATGTGCATGTGCACTTTTCTTGCGTTTCTGGATGGCACATGTGTGTGCGCTCCTTGTGTAGTCTTAGAACATGCTAGTTTTATAACTGGTTGTATAGTTTTGGACCTTTTGCAAATGCATTTTTGGTCCATTAGTGAACTAATGGGTGTTTTGAAGATGTTGGATTCTTGTAACCATTTGCAAATGAAATTCCGGTGATAAAAGGTATGATATTTAGATCAATACTAGTATTCATGCCATTAAGACTTATGGAACAACTTCTGACCATATCATGGATTCTTCTTTTAGTTTCAGTGGCTAACTGAACCAAAATTTCTTTTCCAAGTTTACTTTTCTCGGAAAATATTTAATAGACATCGAATTCTTGTCATTGATGGCAAGTAGCATGCATAAGTTCAGGAATATCAAACGATCTAAGGCAATGCAACCAGGCAAGATCTGAATGTAGACAAGAAGAGATCGTTGAAGAGGAGGATAGATCTTAGGCATTAGATCCAAGCACAGGATCCGACCACCGTTGGATGAAGAAGAAACCACACGTCCTTTAAGGTACAAGGAGAAGTGGGCATAATTACAATATGAAAAATCACAACTTAATCTGAGCCATCAGATCAAGCTTTGATTTGGACCGTTGATTCCAGTCCATGTCGGAGTTTCGAGGATCGCGATTTGGACATGTCAAAGATTATTAACATGAGGAATCCTAATATCACGATATGCAAAATCGCGATGTAATCTGAGCCGTCATTTAAAGCTTTGATCTGGACCGTTGATTCCAATCCATGTTGGAGTTTCAAGGATCACATGTTGGATATGTCAAAGAAACAATGCAACAAGAATGCCAATTTCGCGATATGCGAAATTGCGATTCAATCGTAGCTGTTGAATCAAGCTCAGATATGGACCATTGATCTAACTCCATGTCAGAGTTTCAGGGATCGAGAATTGGAGATGTCAAAGTTTATTAACATCAGGAATCACGATATCGCGATATGTGAAATTGCGATTTAATCACGGTCATTGAATAGAGATCAGATCTGGACCGCTGATTTAACTCCATATCAGAGTTTCGCGAATCGCGACATGGAGAGGCAAAGAAACCAATGAAAGAAGAATGTCGAAATCGCGAAATTGTGATTCAATCATAGCCATTGAATCAAGATCACATCTAGACCATCGAATCACAGGACATGTGGCAAGTGATTGAAATTTTGCTGACTTGGGGTCAACAGAGCATAGTGTTGAAAATCACGAAATGAGAAATCATGAAAGCACTTTTTGCATAGGCGCTTGGTTATGACCATAGTCATATTCGGGAAGGAGCTAGTGCAGAAAAGTTCTGCATCGGAACTTCATGGATCGGGATTTGGAAGTGACAAGAACATTGAACATTAGGAATGTTGAAATCGTGATATGCAAAATCATGGAATGATCTGAACCGTTAGATCAAGTGTTGATCAAAGCGTTACTGTACTCTCTCACAGTTAACTCCTCATTTTTGAATCTGTTAGCGAAACGAAATCATGATTTCTGATTAGTTGGCATTTCAGTTGCTGAGACAGTTGTCCTCTTTTTGCCTAAGGAGATGGGAAGTTGAACCGTCGTGGGTGTGTATAAAAGAAAATGAGATAGACAACATGAGGTTAGTCGTTCTCGATGAGAAAATAATGAAATTGTAAGAAAAGGAAAATGAGAGGATGCACAGGAGGATATTGAGTATATGTGCAGTGTGAGATGAAATGCAGAGAAGAATAACAGAAGAAGTTGAAGAAGAGCAGAATGATAGAACAAGTTGATGCAGAACATACCTGCTGAATAGAAAGAGGAAGAAATGAATTGCAACACAGTTAGAAGATGACCAGATGTACAAAACAAAGAAAGATTGGTAAGAATTGATTTATCTGTTTAGTTGAATGTTTTATTTTCATTTATGTTCTAAGGAGGTTGGGAGGTGCTCGAAAGGATTGTTGTCCTCAGAGGTTCAAGTGGGAGCTTGAACACAGGAAGTTGTAGCTTCCATCTGGTTGCAGCCAGAGAAACCAGGGTGGCAGGGTGGTGCAAGGGAGAACAAGTGTTCTCTGTTATACAGGCTGGAGCCTATGTAACTGGGAGTTGGTGCTTCCTTCTAGTGGGTGCTAGAGAAATCAAGGAGTTGGTGCTTCCTTCTAGTGGGTGCTAGAAAAACCAGAGAGTTGGTGCTCTCAAACAAGTTGCAGCTTGTAAAGCAGAGGTAGCAGCCTCACATTGAGTTGGTGCTCAATTAAAGATGATGTACAAAAATTAAAAGACTGCCTATCATTTCGAAGAAGAAGAGGTTTTCTCCCTTTATGAGTTTCCTCGTGAAAAATTGTCTCTCTGTATACCTTGTGTGTGACTGATGCTTTTTAATTTTACTGTCCATATGTTGTATAATGTTGATGATCACTTGAAGAAAGACTAAGAATGTTTTAATATATTTATAATTGTTTAAGATCAAAGACAACTGATTCACCCCCCCTCTCAGTTGTATTAGTAATTTCAACAATTGGTATCAGAACGGGTTCCTTTTATTTAAAGGTAGATCTATAAGCTTAAACATTACAAGTCATGAAGGGACTTCATCCTCTAATCCTGCTCTATTTGATGGAATAAATTTTTCCTTCTGGAAGATTAGAATGAGAACATATTTAATGGCCTTGGGTGCTGATGTTTGGGATGTAGTAGAGACTGGATATACAAAGCCTATTGT